>JASAND010005337.1:0-38338 GCA_030248195.1 Trissonchulus latispiculum
ATCAGAGTTGTATGCGGGCCGATTTATTCGGCCCGCGCCCGGCCCGCAGCCCGCACCTCATGACCGCGGCCCGCAACACTCCGGCCCGCGGCCCGCACACGCGTATCCGGCCCGCAGGTACCCGCACATACAAATTGCTACCTATGTAGTACCTGAGCACGAAAACTGATGTATTTTGAAAGATACTTCCGGATCCGGCAAATTTTTCTGTCCGTTTGATTTGAAATTTGTTGTCTACCAAATTTGTTCTTAAAGTGTTATTAAAAGCCTGGCCTCCCTTAACACGTTCAGTAGTACTAATGCCCATCGGTGGGTCAGTCCGAGTCCTATTGTCCAACTGCTGAGATACCCTTGGGTCAGGCTAGCTTTAGCATGTAGTTTACAGGGAAGAAAGAATTTTTAGCTTGCAAAGCAAATTATTCATGTGGCTTTTAGTATTGTTACAGTTATGGCAAGTCAGAACGGCTACAAACTTTATTGCAGAACTAAACTACTCTCAGTTTAAGCAAGATTATATAGTAACAGAATTGAATTCCTAATTTAGAATTTCTAAAGTTAGGCACAACAATAATTTCAATAGAAATCTTTTGAAGCTCATGTTTTTGAAAGTAAATGAGAAGACGCCAAAGTAAAACAACAAATTCACTCAGCATAATTTTGAAGTCAACTATAAATTAGTTTAGACTTTTCGAAATGGAATAATAACATTTACAATAATATAAACACAGAACAAGACAGAATGGACTGAAATAAGTACTCCATATCAAAAGTCATCATGGTAATCGTACGGAAATCACATTCGAGGGCGCTAAAACTTGCGTTTATGAAAGAATGTGGATGGATAGGATTGGGTAATTAACGATTACTGTATCAGTACAACAGATCACAGGAAACCCAAAAAACTTGTAAACATCGTACTGAATATACATATTAGTTAAACTGCCAATTTTTGCTAAACTGTCGTTAATATTTAACCAGCTGAGCTATGCATGCACCGGCCAACTGTTAGCAAAGTATTGATGGAGAGCAGACTGCCTGCAAACTCAGCAGCGTCGCTCCCTGACTGATAGAATCATTAGAAGCATCTACATGAAGAAATTTTTTACAGATCAAAGAGATATTCTTACAGGTCCACTAAGGAATATTGCCCTTTTGGAGCCAACTTGTTATATTTACTTTAAATGAAACTATCTGGGTTTTCCATATATACTGGAGGAATTTTGGCGATTATTGAGCTACTTTCTATGTTTTGTAGAGTACTATCAACTTTGAACCAATTACTTTGAAATACACCTTGTGCCGTCGTGCGCGTTAGATGTCGCAAGGGGAAAGGCCTGCACCACCCGAAAAGACCGTTCTGAATTCACTTGTGAACAAATTCGTTGCAAACAACCAAAAATGGTAGCTGGTACTAAATACAGAGACTAGTTCACATTTTCAAAACGGTGTTTTACTCACTAACTGCAGAATAAAGTAGCTCAAATTTTACACAAATGTATTTCGGGATATGTTTAAATTTTTTTGATTTTTCAGTTTTGAGTACTTTATAAATGTTCAAAACTTTTCAAATCAATTTTCAGCTACATGCTTGGCTCAAGTATCTTCCCACCGTGCAATTTATCCCGGAAATTGTAGTTTAAATTTTCTAGAAGCTCTCAACTTACACATCATCTTTATGACAATTATAAGAACTATCCGTGAGAAATGGGTAAGCATTCTGTCGATTTATTTTCGATTATGTCTGAGGCAAAGTGAGAAACTTTGCCACCGAAAATGCTAATGCCAAAAAGCTGATGTCGAACAATGAAAACCATTGAATGGAACTTTCATTCATACAAACCGTTGCTAAGTTAAAACGGGTCCAGCAAGACCGAAGATGTTTCCATTGTGTTCGAGCTTCATTATTTCTGAGAAAGATCAGACCCCTAAACAGTTTAGGCCAATTATTTGAATTATAAACAAGATATTTCACAGACATTAATTCCATTTCATTGTCCGCGAGATAACCAGAAGCATCTGTTGTCGATAAAGATCGTCGATCTTACAAAAGCAAGTTAAATGGAAAAAGTTAAAAAAACAACATTTCAACTCATTTCAACAATGCGTGTACTTCTGCCGAACTTGACCCTTTAGGTAGCGGTTGTGGTGCCAGGTAACCAGTGAAACTCACTCAATTTGACTGTGTAATATAATCAAGCTAGACGTGCCAAGTCGGCACAACTTTGCAACCTTGCTGTTTATGAGTTTATGGTTGTTTCTCCGGCTTGGTGATCATTTAGTTATTATCGGACCCTGATGTTCTGATCTAGTAATTTAACATATTAAAATTTATGAATGTTACAGTTTTATTAAACATTTAGAACTCTAACTGAAGCGAAAGGCTAACGTTCTTGACGTCGATTTCCAACTACAGTCATAATTCGAACAGATCAGTTCGGCGGTGAAAAATTAGAGAATCTGTTTGTTTAGCCGTACTCATTTTTGAACTCAAATCAAAGATCACATGTACATTCTGTAAAAAATAGTACACATTTGCAATACCTGTTTGATATCGCACTTTTCGAAGATAGCAGAAACATTTTGACTCATGACCGTTGGGTGGAATTCACTTCTCTCAGTCTCATTTTGCTGATTCGCTGGTAACAAGAAAACTTCAATTTCATGCTAATTTGCTGGAGTTTAGAACCGCTAAAAATTGTTTGACTCTTGGTACATAATTATGTAACTTAACAATATTCCATCCAATTCCAATTGCATATTCCACTCGCCTAAAGCACATTAGCATTTGCCTAAGCGTTTTTATTTGGACTTTATGCGAGAAAAAGAAGGTGAAGTATATTTTTTCTTCATGGTCGTCATTTTCTTCAGCATATTGTCGACAGGTTGTACATAAGCCAAAAAGTAGTCTGTAAAATACATATGACTTCCGTAGGGAGGTTGCAAATTAAGGAAAACAAGTTTCAACCGGTTAACATATGAGCCAGTCCTAGAATGAGGGTCATATTGGCGTATATGATAATACGAATAATTTGCAGATATATATATATATATATATATATATATATATATATATATATATATATATATATATATATAACTGTTATATAAATACGCACTGTATAAACCTGTTCATTTCACATCACCCTCCCGTCATAAGCGATTTTTAGGACAGTTTTAAAATGGAAAATGGTGCCGGGATGAAACTTGGCGAGTATACTAACTTCAAGGCGTACAATTGTTTGCGCAGGATCTGCACTGGATTTTACTCACCGGTTTTCGGGGTGTTTTGCACATCTAAAGCAACCTTTCGCAAAAATGAAAGGCGTATCTAATGTTACTGTATATACCTTCGCATTAGAGTTGGGACCGGTTCCAAGTTTCAAAACCGGTTCCGGTTCCGGTTCTAGAGTACCGGTTCCGGTTCCAGTTCCGGTTCTAGCTTCCGGTTCCCGGTTCCAAGTACAAAATTCGTAGTTACATTTTAACATTATTTAATATTGGATGCAGTCCCCCAGCAAGGGTTATACAATCAAAATTATAAAGCAATACTGCAAAACAATTGGAATAGGTAATGCGATAATAACCAACTGGCTTAAACTTTTTTGTTTACCTAGAATTTTGAAGTTTTCGCCTTACCTTGAAGTTGCTCCATTACAAATGCTGTTACTATATGCACAACATACACTAAAACCTGTAAAAAAAATTAAAACTTTAGTATGGTCGAGCAAATTGTTTCGATAATTCACGGTGAGATTCTACTGTGCATCTAAATGCAAACAGCGCCTTCTGAATAGAATCTTGTAAACTGCACAACGTTTCAGTAAAACATGCTAAGAATTGAGATATACTGGAGCTTAAATTTTTATTTCTTTAAAAAGAGTACAGTGTCAGAAGCAAATAGTTTCCAAAACATTTAAATGCATTTAAAATATTTAAAAGCTGAAAGCCAAATTGGAAAGAAGAACATATATATTAAAGTTATATTTAACGAGGAAATGTACAGTCGCTTGATTACACAAAATAGCTAGCAGATACTTCTACATGCTGTTCCATTATTTGAACTTTGATTGACTTTCGTCTCCGTTGCCGATAGCTTAAAAATAAGAAAATAAGTACTCAACTTTCGAAGTTTTTTAAAATTTACTATTTTTAAGAAAGTGTTGCTTAAATCATGCGTGCTGACAACACCACCTTCCATTTACAAATTTTTTGAGAAGATATCCTCAATTTTCGACTACATCCATTCCATCGAGCTCTCATCTTTTCTATGAGGTTAATATTCAAATATGTAAGCTGGTTAAAGTTTTCATTCGGCGATGTATCGTTCACGCCTGAACGAAAGTGTCCGTCTTTCATTAATTACAATTGGAATTTTAGAACAGAGAATTTCAAAAATTTGTTAAAATTAATTTAGAGACATTTTCACAACTGCATTTTGTAATACACACAAAATTACTTAACAAAATTTGAAAAATCAAAAGCATGAAAACAAAAAATTACGAAATTCCTTCGGGAATAAAGGAAGTAGAAATTTTCCCTTACAATACATGTTCCTAATTTTTCAAGTATGTTTAACATATAATTTTTGTCTTAACAGACGGGATAATGTCACTAGTGTTGATTCAAAGAAACATTTGAAATTTCTCTTAATTCTATGCCTCGGCTTCAGTGAAACCTGAAACGTGCCTCGATCGCCTGAAAAGGGGAAGCGGTGAGTTTGTGTCACCTTCAGTGGAAGCTGAACCTGTCGTTTTCAGTTTAGGGTCTGAATTTATTCTATGGAGTGTCAGCTTCAGTTTCAGTTCCAATAATTGTACCTTCATTTCACGTTTAGTTTGAAACTCTTAATTATTGTCAGTCTCATCCTGCATACTTCTCCTTCAGGTCTAAATTTGTTCAGTTTCAGTTCAAACTAGATTTTTAGTTTCAATTCCAGTCACTAGCTTGAAAAAGACAATATGAATGGCAACAGTGAATGGCAACCACAAAAAGCATAATCCAGCTTTTGCAAAATTTAAACTCCTGCAAAAAAATTAGTTCAAGTCCATTTTTAAGAGTGGAACCGGCCGGTTCCAAATCCTACCGGTTCCGGTTCCGGTTCCAACCGGTTCTAGTGGAACCGGTCCCAACTCTATTACAGAGTGTTACATATCGAAAACGAGTGCAAAAAAACGCGTCTACGAACCTATTTCAGAATACTCTAACAGGGCCGCTGAGAAGTTAATCAAAGTTTGCGATTTGTGTGACGTTCTCCCAACAATTACAACATTCTCGTATCCAGGTTCTTTACGCCGAATACGCATTAAAATTTCACGCATCAGGTCTGGCGTGCAGTCTGGATAATTTTGGAACTCTTTCAGATTTCATCTGCTCTTATTTCTGCATCCACCTATAAATAGTGTATTTATCACATAGTTAGATTACAAAAGATATGTTTGTTTCAGTTGCTTACATAAATTTAAAGCCTTAACAAAGAGAGATACAACTTAGTGCTGGGACCGGTTCCGATTTTTGAAACCGGTTCCGGTTCCGGTTCTTCACTACCGGTTCCGGTTCCGGTTCCGGTTCCGGTTCCGGTTCTAGCTACCGGTTCCGGTTCCAATTGGTATTTTTGATAAAAAAGCTAAAATCACACGATTTTTTATTTTTTTAACAGTTGCTATAAAAACTTAATATATTCAACTGCACAAAGCTATGAACGTGTTTTTAGACAGCGTTTTTTGTTTTACTTTTTACTATTTATATACAAATATTTACTGTGAAAAAGATATTATCTGTTTCATTTTTACCAATATGTTGGGGAATTTTAGCTACCAGGGCCCAGTTGCATGAAGGTGATTAGAGAATTAGTGATTAGTGATTAGTTGATTAGTGTAGCAGTTTTTCGCGGATAACCAAAGCTACGAACAGGCTACGACAACAAAGCGTTTTGAGCGTTCTAATGAAATCATAAGTTTAAATTAAGTTACAATTTAAATGGGAATGATGCCAGCTTAAAAAGTGAAGAAATTACAATTGAGTTCAATATTTATCCTTGCCTGGCTGAGTCAGTAAGGATAAATTAACTACTTCATGATTTGTGGATAAGTCACATCAACAGCTA
Organism: Trissonchulus latispiculum; assembly: GCA_030248195.1. Classification (NCBI taxonomy): domain Eukaryota; kingdom Metazoa; phylum Nematoda; class Enoplea; order Enoplida; family Ironidae; genus Trissonchulus; species Trissonchulus latispiculum. The sequence goes on from JASAND010005337.1 coordinate 6,104, forward strand.
CGACACAGCACCAAAAGCTCCAAAATCGGTTAACTGCAGCAAAAGTTTTCCTAGAAAAACTGCTACACTAATCAACTAATCACTAATCAACTAATCACTGTTATGCAACGGGCCCCAGAGCTTACCAAAATACTAAGTATTCTCTACCAAAATTCTAAGTATTCTCAATCTAAATAAACATTTAGCTACTGCCCTTCAGAAAGCGAACGTCGCACAGAACTTAAGAAAACAGAAACTTAAGAAAACAGAAAACAATAGCAGAAAACATTGGGGAAAATCGTTGAACGAGAACTAAAACTTTTCGAGAACTTATGCAGCACACAGGTACAACTAACTTCATACCTGCACACAGGTACAACTACCACACCTTCATAACCAAAAATTGTATGTTTCAATAAATAAAATCAAGCTGCTAAGTTTTTATTTTACATAGAATTTGTTTTAATTTTTGCAGCTGAAATAAACAAATTTGTAACAAAAGAGCGCTATTGCCTATCAAATCCTAAACCTATCCCTGGACTGCACCAAAAAAGTTTAAGAATAGCTGCGGAATAGCAAAAGACTAACTACTAGTTTTCCATTCAAAATTCGGACTTAGCATTCTGCTATTCCGCAGCTATTCATAAACTTAGGTTTGTGCAGAACAGGGTATATATAAGCAAAAAGTTCTAAAATATGACTATCAAATATGAAAATTTTTAATAGACCATCAAAGGCATTATTTTTGGGTAGCGTTAGCCAATTGCTATTAATAAAATGATTTGAGCAATTAAAAGAACGGTACCTCCTCAGGGATACTGTTGCTCAGCTTAACCCTTAATCTGGAGTTGCGCCTTCAGTATACTGGTTTGCTTCAGTTGAAGTTTGCACACAAAAATTGCAGAGGCAACAGCTAAAGCCGGAAGAGTTGCCGTAAAGCATCAGATCCTTAATGCTTACCTTTGTCATCCTTAAAGAAGAGTTAAGAGTTAGTTAGTTTTTCTCTTTCTAAAACCTTTTCAGAAAACTTAAAACATTGACTGAAAACTGTTATTAAAGACATCGTAAAATTGATATCAAATCTTCTGGCTTAAAACAAAATTTCATATCTAAATATAAGTACCAAAATAAAGTTAAATTCCAAATGCTAAATTCAAATTCATAAGAAAATTTTCAAATTTTACAAAATAAACCTTGATTGAAGTTTCAAACAGCCAAAATTAACACTAAAACCGGCCGGTTCCAAAAGCCACCGGTTCCGGTTCCGGTTCTAAAAATCCTACCGGTTCCGGTTCCGGTTCCGGTTCTAAAAATCCTATCGGTTCCGGTTCCGGTTCTACCGGTTCTTTTGGAACCGGTCCCAGCACTAATACAACTAGCCCGCGTCCCAAACCCCACCATTCGTAGACTTTCCACAACCGCTTTACAATATGTACGTATCCACACTCTATCAAGATCACTGCATGTCCCTTTTTATAACAGTGTACAAAGAGTAAGGCGTAATCGGAGCGCAGATGCAGGGGCCGTTATCCAAGCGTATTTTACTCACGCCCCCCTCCATGCTTCTTACGAGTTACGCACTGTTTAACAAGTTATTTTAGCGTTGTCCTGTTTCCACTGGGACTAGAGGGGCAGCTATTGGCGTGCAGAGGATGTGTCATGCTTATACTAGTTAAAGGATGCCTACCGCCATGTAAACTATTGCCAGAAGCAAAAAGGAAAAGGACCAGCTCGAAGCAGGTCATCGTTAGACAGATGTAACAATTAGCTCGTCTGCTTGAATTCAGTACTAAGAAATGCTCTTGGGCTCTAATTAACGTGTTTCTTGTTTGTATACCGAGTCAGATTTCAAGCTACACAACTTTCACCGAACAGGTCGTACAACCTATATTAGCGATTCCATAACCAGTGACCATGTTGAATTCAGTAAGAATGTTTGAAAACCTGAGCATTTTTAGGGTCATAATCAATTTCTATTTGAAGCAATGTTCTTCGGTAATTATAGGACCAGTTTATTACTGCACCCAGCAGAAACTTGCAACTTTTATTACATTTCTTGCTTCTTCACCATATAGTCCCAATTATCTCAGCGAATGGGACAGTGAGTAGCCTTCGTTTTATTATTAACCTCAACTACCATTTGTACATTTCGTTTAGTTTTGTCAATCGACATATCGTAGTAATCACACTTAAACAGTGCATATTTATTGTGCATATTTATTGGTTATTTGGTGACTGTTGAGTGAAAGCTAAAACAAATTCAAGAATTTCAATTATGCATATAACAGTGATTCCTGATGCTACTCCAACCATATTTCCAAGATCACTAACCGTAGTTATTATCTGTAACACAAATTATCCACAATAGAAGTTTTATATGCACTCGTACCTGTCTGTATTCGATGGGCTTAGTTTCAACTTTACTGACCTTATATCTTCTGTTAAAACCTTTGCATCAACATAACAGTTTCGTGATCAGCGAGGTACATATACAGACAGAGTAGAAATGATCAACCCTGTATAAATTTGGTGTCCAATCTGTGATACAGTTCTGACTGGTTAGGAATTGACAGTGGAGAACTTTTTATCGAGTATAACCGTCAACTTATTACAAATTACCAAACAGCGGAATGGGAATTCTCACTTATGAAGACAGTTAAAGATATGCTGAAGGTCAAAGATCGTTTGCAGAGCATACTTGTTTCAGCGTAACACAAAGGCTGAACGCTTACAATTGTTGCCTGTATGTACCCTTCTTAATTGCTAGTCTATTTAAACATACTGACGCTATCATAGTTATTTGCTGCACTTACTGCAAATTTAAAATGTTTTGGTTCTAGATGCTTTCTGGATATTTTCTTGTAGGCAGAGTAGCCGAGTATTTATAACAAGACATTTATTTAATCCACATTTAAACACATGAACCTACTGTTTCGTTGAGTGTCTCTTGAAATACAACAACCAAAGGATTTTCGTAATAGATGTTCAACAGATAGATTCATAGATCCTAAAACCGAAACAGTATTCATACGTACTATCACTATGTCGTAAAGAGATCTATCACTAGCCTTGCTCTCAGTGCGCTGATTAACCCCAATTAGATCAAGTATAGGCTAGTGAGAATTCATTGGTCAAATTCTAGCGATGAAAGAGATAGTCAGCTCCATAACTCTAAAATTCCAGTTTTCAAAACTGTCTCAACAAATCTAACAGTGAAGCAAAAGTTACTGTAAAATTTAATTTATGAGAAGTGGGGCTCTCATGCAGGTCATGCTAGCACCCAATATTTCGTTTAGCTGCTGTTCAAAGTTTCAGCATGAATCTACAAGTCAATTTACGGGTTACTGCCGCACGTAAAATTATGGCAAAATGGAATCTGAAACAGGACAAACTAAAATGCATTGTAAAACTATGACGACAGTGTCTTGACGACACAAAAGTTTGTATTTTTCTTTTAAAATTAAAGTACCTCAGTGTACAATCTAAAACGTTGTCAGGGACATTAAATACTAGCTGAACGTGTACTTATTCTCGTCCTCTGGCTTCACAAAAGAAATGAGACACATATCCCGACAGGCAAAGTAGCATGTCGGTGTAAATGAAGCACCCAGTGTATAACTAGTGAGAAACCTGGTAATTTGTTGAAGGAAATAAACCAACCTTGTTATTCGAGGGTATATAGGGTTTGTCTGCAATTAAAAGTTGAAATTAATCATGCAGAGTCACCAATAGTTTGGTCTATTGTAAAATGGAGATTTCAGGACAAAAGCACTAAAAACAAAGAGTAAGTGTTTCCACAAGAGCTACTCATGTTCTGAACAAAGTCAAACCCAGTGGAGGTTCCGTTTGCCTGATGGCAAACTTTTTAGAGCGTTTGGCGCGCATACACTGAATACGAGTTACTGTAGTATTTAAAGTATGCAGGAAGGGTTTGCCAATGTCGTTGTCATGCGCTCATCGGCGGAAACCTGTGTCTAAGTGTCAATCTCGCTAGTTGTGAGTAAAGACGTGAAAGAGTTAATGTGAGATGTGAGTCTACGCAACGGCTAGGCGGAACTGCGATTTATGATGCGGGTCTAAATCAGACATCTTCTGAATCGTAAGCAAAACTTACCATGATCAAATTCATGCAAATTAGAGCGGAAATATTTCTTTGACAATCCTATTTTGACGTTGACGTGATATTCGCTTTGGCTAAACTAATTTCAAATTTAAACTAAAATATATTGTTATTGTTGTTGTTATCACCTGCAAGGTTTTTTGCAGTGACGAATTGTTGATGAAGATTCGATGACGTCTTGGTACCAGACACGAGACTTAAATGTCAAATAAACAGAATCAAACATGACTTAAGGTGGTAGTATACTTGTGTGTAAATTTGACCTTACAAGCTCAAATTGTTTATAAAAGTGGATGGTACTTTCCACATATGTTATTTTGGTGTCCTTAACATTCTGTAACCCGCTTTAGGTCGAAAGACAAGAAATTTTCGGTTTTGGCATTATACTCTCAGTCGATACACCGGATTGGTTGTGATGGCTAGAAAGAGGATTCAAAAATGAACACTTTTGCTTTTGCAAACTTTGAGCTATCTCTGGTGGTTGAGTCACTATAGCCCAGTCGGTCTACTCCTCCGCTGGCCAAAGGCCAAACAATGTCCAGATTTTACACATTGCGTCAAGTTTTCCCTATTCTATTATATTTCCCCCCTAATATTAGCTGTAAGTCATACCTATAATAAGACTGTTTTTAAGCTTATCGTTGATTAGTCGGCCTTTTATGCCATTTAATGTTCTGCAACAGTGTTGCTCCTTTTATGGATAATACATAATACATTATCCTAATATGGATAATACAACTTTACTTTGTTAAACAATGACCGTCAACTGATTTATATGTTGATATTCCAAGTGTTCGTGCATTCGTTAGGGTTGCAGACTGACTTTTTTGAAGTAGCAAGTGTCAAGATCGCTGACGTTGAGGTAGCCGACGCAGATGCACGAGATGCCGACGAATCAAATGTTACGACCGTAAACGTTGATGTTACCAAAATTGATACTGAAGATGTTGCTGTTATAGTTGGAGAAGAAGTCGATTTTGATGTTGCAGGCATTCCTGCTGTGAATATGTAAAGAAAATGAAAAAATAAGGAGTTTTGAATTGCTTTCTAAAAAGCTTCAGAAACATGGTTGATTGTTCCCCAAGAAACAGGGTTGACATGATTTAAATAAGGGATGTTTCTCGCTTATCTGTTTGATAGAACCTATCACGAATATGCTACACAAAAGCTGGGTCACGCTAGTTATTGTCGGTGAAGTGGGCTCAGTTAAAAAGTTTGGGTTCGTGAGATTGCCAGCTATCAGAAAACGTTCGTATTTAACCTTTTAAGCCTTTCAATCAAAAGTTACGGCGAGGGCAAGGTCTAGAGACTGCTCCTAATGCCTACTTTTATGCTGAAATGAAGTTAGTTGTTGCTGGTTCTGTCCGACTCAACTAATGTGGACCGGCGTCCCTACTTTCAAACAATTTAATAAGCAGATCTTTGGTTCCAAGAAGCCCTGCAAACCTTTTGAGTGAAAATTGTATCCTGAAAAAAAGAAAGCACACAGATAATGATAATACAATCTTTTGACTTGTGAGTAGCTAAGTTTGTATCTCATAGTTGTAGAGTCATGATTGGTTTTTGCTCTTGTTTACGTACGAACTGTAGTTAATCATTAATTGTAAATTATACAGCAGGACTTGTAATTGTGTAAGCCAGAAATTGTACAGTTTCTTCTTCCTTTGCAATTAAGACAAAAAAGGAACAAAAAGTCCAGTAGGTAATGGATGTAGTTTTGTCTTGTCAGTAACTTGTAATTTTATAATGGTAATTGTCATTCTATTAAGTATTTGTACTAGTGAATCCGTTCACCATTAATCAAGATTGAGCTTAGTTAGTTTTTGACCCCTTTAATCTAGCATCATCAATCGTATGGGGTTCATTCACGGGTCCCATCCCCTGAGTTTGGGTGAACGTGTAATGTCTAGCCTGAGTGTCTGTGAGCGTGTGTACACGTGTGTGAGATTCTCTGCCTTTTCCCCGTCATAAGAATAATCTTAGTTCTCACTCACCAAGATGTAACGCGTGTAGACTAGAGAGAGGGGAACCCCTCTAAAATTAAGGCACAAGTCACCCCTGAAAGAAAGAAGCAGAGAAGTTAGCAATTAATATTAACAATCATGATATATTAGGACTCTAGCTTTGGATTATTTTAGAAATATTCTTTAGACAAATGACACTATGAGAAAGTTTACCTGTATGTTGATAAATGACAGGTCACACAAATTTATTCATGTTATATATCCCTCCACAGAGTATATAGTTGTTTTACGCTAACGTATGTGTACATTTTCTCGGTTAAGCAATTCTCGATAAAGCAAATTCTCGGCTAAGCAAATTCTCGGTAAAGCAAAATCTCGCTTTTGCATTTCTCGCTTAAGCAATTCTCGATAAAGCAATTCTCGGTTAAGCAATTCTCGGTAATGAATGTAAACCTTTTCTGCATTACAGACAACATTGTTACGGATTAGCTAATGTTTAGCTAGTATAAGGCTGTATATTAATAAAAATGGCTTGACAGCTCAATCAAATGTGTACAGCGTCCTTTTCACGCTTTTCGCCGTTTTCTGTTTTATATTTCTGAAACATCATAACCCACGTATATGTAATGTGGGTAATAGCGTCCCCGCTATCAACCCCTTTCCAAGTCCCTTTCAATTCCTAACTTTCATAGTTTTCCCTAAAATTCCTTAAAACTCTCTAAAAATCCCCAAAATTCCCTTAATTATCATGTTATTATAATTATTGGGAAGCCCGAAGATTGTGTATTATTTTGTATGTAAAAATCCCTTTTAAATAATGTGCAGTGCTAACTTTATGCTCATAATTCAAAATTTGTATATAAACCTTTAATTTCTCTATTTTCTGAACGTAAACTTAACATTGAAATTATTGTTGGCTTAGCAAAGATAGACCCTCCCGTTCCCAACGCATAACAAAATTCTCCTTGAACGCTTACGTCACCCTTCAGTCAGTTGGGAGTTTTTCAATCTATCGAGCGGTCGAATCTTCAAAGTTTGGGGCCCCACCCTTCACGTTTCCACACCTAAAGTGTAAGTATTTCTGTTCGCATTTTTCTTTAAAAATTACTTTTAACTCACTTTTTCTATGATCCTTTTTTATTCCTAACTCTTTTTCATTTCGTTTCCTTTCAAACCCTAACTCTCACCTCCCCTCCATGTTCCTTTTCAGCGGGGTTGCCCCCGTTCCCCCTGGTCCATTTTTACTAGCTATCCACCCCACCCCAACTCTATTATTTCCCCTCTTTCCCCCAATAATTGCTGGTTCCCTTCCCCTTGTATTGTTCCCCTATATTTTTGTACCCTTATTATTGTTTATTCTGCGCGTAGCCCGCTGTAATTGCTTGTCCTCTCTGGGTAGCCCGGAGGGATTTTTCCTGTTATAACTTCCCTGTGCGCGTGTTATTAAACCTGTCAGTTGTCTTTTGCTTATTTAACTTATCCTTAATTTTTAATTTTTAACTAGATTTTGATCTCTTTTACTAGCTAAGTAGTGTTCTGGGAATAGCCCGGAGTTCGGCCCTAACTGAGCTAAATTCTCTGTGTGTGTTCCTCGTTTCTGTCAGGCGCCCAGTTGGCGTCCCCCAAAATTCCCTGTCCCGTTTGGCGAGGCAAGTCGGTAGATAAGAGCCGCCTGGACTAAAGATCTCCACCCGCGGTCGTCGCTTAGCGTTCATTGCGCTCAGTCTCACGTAAAATTTGGCGTGTGAGCTCTGCGGTTTAATTCCCGGCTCTACCCATATTTTACATTAGGCTGCCCGGCCTAGGCTCTGTTTCTTTTTCCTTTTTCCTAAATTTTTCCCGAAATATTTTTCTTGTTTTCCCCCTTCTCTAAATTTTTTATAGTTCGAAAAATTTTGCTTGAACCCCCCCAGCCCAAGAATATTTCCCCCCCCCTTACACTTATTACCAGTAAAGCTTGTTTTTCCCCCAATTTTTCTTGACTGGGCTGGCCCTGTCTTTTCCCCTTGTTCTTTATATCCGTAGTTTTGTTGATTGTCGATTCCCTTGTGTGGCTCCATTGACGTCAATTGCCTTTGAAAACCCTTATACTAAATTTTTTCCCGCCCCTGCACCGCTTAAGTCCTTATCAGGCGCCTGATTCTGTGTTGGGCCCTTTGAAGAGCCGCCCACGCATCGCTTGGAGTCCCAGTCAGACGCCTGACCTCCTTTCAGTCCCCCGGTAAGTTTGATTAGTCTAATTTTGTTCCGTGTTGCCTAGTGGCGTGTTTCTTTTGTTATACCTGTTTATTTTTGTGATTTCTTACTAATTGTGTTATTTTCCCGTTCCTTTTTTTAAATTTTATAGTTGGGTCGCCAAACTGCTGATATTAAATATCACTTGGGGTAGTACCTATCCCTATTATAACCAGCAATTCCCTGCCCTCCCCAACTTTAACCCAGTTACCCTCCCCCCCACCATAAAATTTTTTGGGAGGGAAACAAAAACTTTTGAAAAGTTTCTGTTGGATTCCGGGGCCTGCATATAACCAATTTGGTGACTTGTGTTTTTCTTGTTGTGTTTATAATGGATAATCGCCCCCCCCCCTGATGGCGACCCCTTTGACAGTAAACCCAGAGTGCTCCGATCCCCTGACCCCCCTCCACCTGGCCGTGGGGCCGTTGCCGGAAGTTCTGGGGAGCCCGGCTCTTCCGTCCATATTCGCCTCGGGTCTACCCGTAGTCAGTGGAGGAAACACCAAAAGCAGCTGGCCCGGCTGACCGGAGACGCCCCTGACCCCAGAAGCCCCGTTTTTGACCGTCTCACGGGTGCGGGAACGGCCCCACCACGGTTCAGAAAATCCATGCCCCCCTTTATCCGGCCCAGAGCTACCTCGGAGGGAGCTCAAAAACGCCAAAATCGCCGGTCTAGCCAGCACTGGGGCCTGGTCTCCCCCTCATCCGGCTTGATGTGGGACAAGTCGGGTGACCTACAAAATCGCCAGAATTATGATGACGACACCCCCCTTTGGCATCACACGAGTCCTACCCCTCTACCTCAGGACATTCGGCGGATTCAGCCCACCCCCCCCCTGGAACGACCGTCTGGAAAGCCCCAGCCCAAGCAAAAACCCGCTCTGGGTTTTTGTCCCAAATTCCCGTCGTGCCCTGGATGGGCCCCCCTCTCATAAAACCCCCTATGAATGTTTCGATGAACAGATTACTAAGTCGGTCCTAGCCCAACAGGTACGTCATATGACCCGGGAAATGTGGGTTTTTCTGTACCAAAATCATCCGAGAATTTTTACAGAATTCTTGGGAATTGTGGAGGCCATCGAAGCGGATTCCGATGTGAAACCCCCGCCAGAACCAAGGACTAGGGGGCAGCCCCCTACCCGTCCTACCCCTCCCCACGGTGATTTCTCACCATCGTCCGACTTGGAATCCAAAGGAGATGGCCCCACATTTCCATTTCGCCTCCGGGCCCAAACCGATACCCGAGCTAACCGGCCTATCTCTTTCTGAAGACGCCCTGACCCCCAACTGCACACCAGGGAAGCCCAGGTGGAGCAGTCTAACCTGTACACGGCACGCCAGGTCGCCGAGTACCTAAAGGCCTTTAAGGGAACGAAACCATTCCAAGGCCCCCAGAGTCAGATCAAGTTCACGACCTGGATCTCTAACTTCAAGGACACGGCCCGTGTCCATGAAGTTCCCCCTCACCTCCTACACCGGATCTTGTGACAATTCCTTGATGATTCTGTCAAGGAAGCCCTCCATGGCCCAAATCTACCAGACACCTTTGAGAAACTGATAGATATCCTGAAGCGGTTGTATGAGCCCATCCCCACGACGGTCGAGCAGTATGCCGACCAATTTTACCGCCGAAGGCAACAACCTTCGGAAAAAGCCCACCAGTACGTGACGGCCCTCCGGTTTTTGGCGGTAAAAGCCTTCCCCTCCGCTGGAATCCGTGAACGCGACCGGAAAATGGCTGAACAGTTCAAATCCAGCCTGAGGGAAGACCTTTGGGTCCGGGTGGCTGGTCAGCTGGCCGAAATGTCCTATTGGCCCCAAAATGAGCAGAGTTCCATGATCGACCGCGCTCTGCTTATTGCCCAGTCCGTCGAACGGGCCATGGAGGAAGAAACGCCGCCCCTAGCCTTTACGGCTCGAGCTTATGACGATCCTTTCGAAGACCCCGATTATTTCGACTACCCTCCAAATTCCCCGGATCAAGATGCATACGCAGCCGAAATGCGTACGTACGTACGAAGTGCCTCTTACCCATCCCAAGCTCGAGCCCAATACCAACAATCTCGCTTTCCCAGCCCCCAGAACTCCCGCCCCACTTCGAATTATAGGTCTGGCTATAATTATCCCTCCAATTCTGGTCCCCGCCCCAACAATAACCCTAACCAGAGGTCATATGGACCCAGATTATGCTTCTGGTGCGTCAAGGAAGGGCATGGATGGAACCTGGGACCGAACCACCCCGGGTTTTTACGTATGCTGAGTAACCCTAAGGTGGCTGTTACCGATCAGCCGCTAACTCAGCCCCAACCCCCATGCGACCAGCGAGGAGGTGCCCAGAATGATCTCCCACCCCCGCCCATGACACAGAGACCCCCAGTTTATTTCAGAACCAGGGAAACGCGAACCAGGGAAACGCCAACCAGGGGCGTCCTCAGTAGACCCTGGAGGCCGCCCCCGGCAACCCTCCTATGCTGTAAATATGGTCCTTGCTTTTACTAACGATCCATCATCATCTAACCTCAACTCTCAGGAACCTAACCCTTCTGCCCCCCCTCTTGAATTTTACCGAACAGACTCTCTATCCGGATCCTCTTGTTCAACGGATTATACCCCCTCCCCTCCACCAAAGAACGGACTTCCCAGTCTGTTCGAACCATATTGCCGAACCCCCCCTATCCTGTCCGACGTAGCTTTTCCTTGCTCGAACCCAAACAGGTCAGGGTTTGCCAGTGGAGACCCACAGCAGAATTGGTCAACATGTACGGAGGTTTTCCCGGTGGCGGGGATTCCGTCCGGTATGGAAATGGCCAGCTCCGTCCCAACTGATTTTGGTCCGAATGGAAACAGACGATGGGCTTCCAAGAAATCAAGAAATTTGCAACAACCCCCGTTGCAAACATTGTATCCGAAGGAAACGTCAGAAGAAGCGTGGTCAGGCCTAGTTTCCCCCCCCCCCACGATTTGGTCATGGCCAATGGTGGGTACCCCAGCGGCGGGAACCTTATCAGAGATGGGGAAGGTACCGCCCGTCCCTATAAATTCTGGAACCGGTGACGGAAGCAGGTGAAACCTTTTGGAGGCGAGGGAGCCCAGTCTCGCAAAAAGTCGCCTCCGACCGCTCCCACCCAAAATGACCCGCCTGCCCCGGTCCTGACCCATTCCGAGCCCCCTTTAACTCCGCCCCAGCAAGAGAATCATGATTATCATTATGATTCTTACCCCTCTTTGACCTTTGAACCGCCCCTCACCGGGGCAAATTTGGTGCTGTTGAGTAATAAGCGGGTTAAAAGTCGGCAGTGGAAACCCGCCCGGCATTTCTATAAACCCCAGAAAGCGACGAAAAAGATCCAAGTGGACCTTATTGATAATGCCCCTCCCCTTAAGGACCCACTGCTGACTGCCCCAACCCCTCCCAAGCAGACCCGTAAAAACGTACGTACCCATTCCCCCCTAACTTCCAACAAAGCCCTGGGGAGATATTGCCGTCCACCTCTGGTCGGCAAGACCCCCCCAGCACCTCACAGCACCAGGTGGCCCCCACTTCCTTGCATAATGACGATCTGGCCTCCCGGCTACGTAACCTAGGTAATCTTGACGACGCCTCCTCTGGAACAAACCCTGACCCTATCCGACTCCTGCGGAATAAAGGGGACAATTCGTGGCGGCTCACCCCCCGCCATTCCAAAAGTGTCCGTCACGATTCTGCCCCCCCAACCGCAACCTCTGCCAAACCCTTTACCCCGGAACAGTGGGCACCCTATTTCGAATTGGGTGACATGTTCCAGGAAGTACGAGAGGAGCTAAATGAGGTTGAGGTAGCCCAACGAGAACTGCTGACCTTTGTGTCCCAGGCTACCAGAAAGGCTAACGAAGACTTTCACACCACCATGAACCAGGTCCGGCAGAAAGTCGACGAGTTAGAGAGCCTGCTCTTCGACTTCATGGCCATGGACCGCCGTCGGACGGAGGAACTGGAAGCATCTGGCCAACTCCGTCTCCCCAATATGTCCATCTGGACTGAACCTATCCCTCAACCTCAGCGTCCTCAGTCCGATTCAACGACCAACAAGACCGCTCCAAAACCGAAGAAAACCCGGTCCCCTACCCATAAACGGTCCCATCCTGAGGGGGAAGCCCCCTCTCAACACGAAAAACACATTTCTACTAATCAACTCGGATCCCCCGAAAAAATCCTGCCTCCCCCGCTCCCTCCAAATCCAACGCAATTTCTGGAAGAGGAGGGGGCGCAGACCTTGGACGCCTCACCACCTAAAAGTACGCCCCCCAACCCCATCAGGGAAGCGGTTCAGGCCGTCTTGATGGGCAATACGTCGTTTTTCGCGTAGCAATGCTCCCATATTGCCATGCGGAAAAGTCCCCTAATCCTGGTGAGCGTGTTGGGGTCAAAAGGTTTCAAAGCAATTGCCCTTGTAGATTCGCCTTATATCCAACGCCCAATTCGCCCAACATTTGCCTTATATCCAAGGCATTTTTCGATCGTGTAAATGCTTCCGGTATCCTGTCCCTCTTCCTGGACACTGCGACGGTGGCCAAAGGGTCCACTGCCGCAGCGGGTTCGACCCTCCAAATAATCGGCTCTTGCGAACTCCCCTTTGTTTGCAATAACCATAAATTCAGCTTCACCTTTCATGTAACCCAAGGGTTACACCAGGGTGTCGTAATTGGATATAACTTCCTGGAAAGAGCCGATTGGTCCATCATCCCGAAAACCCATTCCCTCCGAACCCCCTATTGGGAGACGCCCCTCCTGACCCCGGAAGAACTACAGGCCCTGGCTAACAAGTTTAGCATTCAAACTGCCCTTGCCCTTAGCGTTTTCTTCTGCATGAGGGAGAAGAAAACCCTACAACCCCGGTCTAAAGCTATGGTCCCCGTGCGCTGCCTCGTAGACGGCGCAAAGCAACCCAACTGCTACCAAGCAGTCCTTTTTGAACCTGACCCCGAACTTATGGAGCGGTATGAGGTCTACCCCGTCCCTGGTGTCCTCGAAACGTCGGACAAGGTCACCTACATTCGACTCTATAACCCCATGACTGTCTGGTTGACCTCCCTAGAAATCTGTCCCTCGGCGAGGCCGAACCTATCACCCCCATTCAGGAGGCTGACGGACGTCAGTATGCGACGGGGGGTGAACTTTCTCCAAATTCAGGATAATTTGCAATTCTGGACAGACCATCCGGCTATACGGGCGGCCCAGTGTAGCTCACCCTCTCCCCTACCCTACCCCAGTGAAAAGGACAGATTTTTGCCCGGAGGTACACCGGACCCCATCGACATGATGGAACCCGGTAAAGTGGGTTGACCCCACTATATATTGCCTCCAACTCCCCCAAACAACTTCGGACGCCGAAGTTGCCCACTACCCCCTGCACGGATACTGACCCTGTGACATGCCACCTGGAGGAGATCTCGGAAGCCGAGGTCCTCTTCGCAGATGCCTCCGAACCACCGGCAGACGAATTTTTCCTGTCGGACGCCCCTCCTCAGGAACAGTTGGAGGCTAACCCACCACAACCTAGAACCACTGAACAATTGGATCCACCCCCCTCTCCCCTCAGAGCAGGGTCTGCGCGTGTTTAACGACTTGCATTACTCGGCAGACACCATGCTTCTCCAGCTCCTTGCTTCCATGGAAGAACGCGTCAAATTCATCGAGGAAAATGTGGATTTCGAGGCTATGGACCTCGATGGACATTTCAAAATGGCCTCAAACGCCTCCTTGTCGAGTATTTTGATGTCATTGCCCGTCCCGGAAACCCCGGGCGGACGTAAGTGGACCAGCACATCACAGATACCGGCAAGGAGGGCCCCATCAAAAGCCGGGCGTACACCGAAAAATCCGAAGGACAAGGCCGAAATCGAGAAGCACATCACCATGCTCGATGAGGGCGTGTGCTCCCCTTCCACCTCCTCCTGGTCCTCACCCTGCATTTTGGTCGGGAAAAAGTACGGGTCCACCCGTCTGGTCATCGATTACCGCCGCCTGAACAAAATCACGAAGAAAGATAATTACCCTCTCCCCAAAATCGATGAAATTCTCGGCCAATTGCAGGGGGCGACCATCTTCTCCACCATTAACCTAGCCGCCGAGTACTGGCAGGTGGAGGTCTACCCCGAACACCGCGAAAAAACCGCCTTCGTTTCTCATATGGGCCTATTCCATATGAACGTAATGCCCTTCGGATTATGTAACGCCCCGGCTACCTTCCAGAGGATTATGGAAAAAGTCCTCACTCTCCTCCCCGTCTATATTGACGACGTTCTCATCACCCTCCACTGACCCCATGTCCCATATCCACACCCTTCAGACAACATTCCAGAAACTTCGTGAAAACGGCATACGTATTAAGCTGAAGAAGTGCTGTTTTGCCCGCCATTCCGTCCCTTTCCTTGGACACTATGTCGGTCGCAACGGCGTTAGCGTCGATCCCGACAAGGTATCCGCCGTTACTAAGCTCCAGCCCCATAAGGACGTCACAGGAGTGAAGTCCTTCCTTGGCATGTGTGGCTACTACGCCGGTTTGTCCTTAATTTTGCCCCCATCGCCAAGCCCCTCACCGACCTCCTTACGTTCATCGTGTCCGTTGACGCTAGCTACAGTGGGCTAGGCGCTGCACTAGAACAACGAGTCTCTGTCCCCCGGTCCGCTAAAAACTCCAATGCCCCCCTACGTTGAAGGAACGACCCGTGGCTTACGCTAGCCGCGCCGTCTCCCCCGCCGAAAAGAACTATGATATCAACAAGCTGGAAGGGACAGGAGCCCTGTGGGCCTGTCGTAATTTCCGGCATTACCACACCATCCAAAAGTTCCTTATACGTACGGACAACCAGGCCGTCCAGTACATCCTGAATAATTATAAACAGCAAGGCCAAGGGGATGTCGCCAAGTATGCCCTCGGCCTTATGGAGGAATTCGACTATGAGGTCGAATACCGCCCCGGAAAAATCAACGTGGTGCCGAACGGTCTATCCCGGCTGGATTCCCATAACCCCCTTGAAGACGAAGAGCAACATCTTACCGATGTCCTTTACCCCCCTACCGTTTGCGCTATAACTCTGGTTACTCCTGCCCCCTCTGACCTTACCCCTTGGAAACGCGAACTCCGAGAGGAACCAGAGTTTGCCGCGGTGCTTGATATGATTGAGCACAAGAAATTCCCTTCTGACCCCGACTTGGCGGCAACCCTTCGCAAATTCCACCCCTATTCCCACCTACAGGAGGGCGTCCTGTATTGGTGGAATGTCGACGAAAGGGCTCGTCGTCGTGACGAGTCCTTTCAAAGCCGTTGTTGTCCCCAAAGGTCGGCGTGAGGACATGTTGGCTCCCATTTTATGACAGGCGGGCATCGCTGTCATAGAAGCGTCCATGCTTCCCTAGCAGCCCCCCCAACTTTGACCCCTCGGCTTTTGTTCATGCCGCTCGTGCCGGGCAGCCCGTGCACTGGCAAGTTCAAGGGGCCATCCAACCTTCCGAGTCCCTGTCCTGGCCTGAGGCGACTATGATGTGGCGGGCTGATGACGGCCGCGTGCGGGCTAGTCCGCTGTACATCGTGGCGACCCTCAACACCTTGCACCCTAGTGACGAGTATTTTTGTACTATCACTATTCCGGCCGAACTTCCAGGAGATGAGATCGCGGCCCGGGAACAACTGCGCCGTGATTTCCAAGCCCGTAACGCCGACCCCGGACCGGAACTTGATCAGGCAGGCCTGATCATCCAACCCCCCGTTACCGCGACATCCCTTACAATACGGTAGCTGGTCGTTTCGCTTTTGAACAGGATAATGCAGTAGCAGCCTCGGTTCGGGGCCCGTCCCAACCGCTCATCCCACCCCGACCGCAATCTGAGAGTCAGATTGCTGTGCCTGCCCCGAGACAGTTCGGCACACTGCCGGTGCGACCGGTTACAGTAGGCCGTCCGACTCCACCGCCCTCGCAGCCTGACCGAGCTCCAGCGTCAGAACCTCAACCGATGGATACCTCTAGCCCCCAGTTGACTACGCCATCAACTGGCCCGGGTTCACGGCCCCCTCCGTCGAAGCGGCTGCAAACTCAGCAGCCGTCTCAACGAACCATGGGTCCTCAGCGTGCGACCCCACCACCCCTGCTCAGCTTGACGGTAGCCAAACCGACCCCGCCTCCAACCCAGCGGCCGACGTCTGCATCCGAGGCACGCTCGGACACGACCAAGACGCGGCGGCGTAGTGGCTCGCGACATCGTGCTGTGTCCCAGGCCACGGCCGACGCCCTCGCCCGTAACCGACAAATGTCCATCGGCCATTACTATGGCTCCCAGCGCCCCGAATCAATGGAGTCCCCGTCCAGTCATCCGTCAAGCCGGACGCCATCTGAACCCACCCTTGTCCGTAGTGACGATGACGCGTGCCAGCCCCGACCCGGTGCCACCTCATCATCCAAGCCGACGAAAGATCCAGTGCCTGGTGTTCTTCTGACCCGGGAGGAAGCCGAATACTTTTTGTCGACCATCACACGGGACAATTTCCCATCTTACCGGGGACTCTTCCATGCCCATCATGTCCTACGGGTGGCAGAACGCTATGGTCACTCCACCTTCTCTCGGTTGGGTGCCAATACCCAACCTGCCTACCCACCTTTTGCCCCGACAGTCCCTACTGCCGACATGATAGCCCATTTAGTCCCTACCCCCCCCTTGCGTCTATTACCGGGATTTTGGCGACCAATGGAATGTCGCCCGGTTACCTACCCCCGCCACAGGCTATCACGATACGGTCCACCCTGTCCTGAATACCCTTCGCCAGGTGGTTTGAGTCTGGTTTGCGGAAATCGCCGTCACCTGTACAGAACTTCCTTCCTGATTTCCCGCAGCAAATCCATCAACGAATGCAGGATATGTTCCCGGTCATTACGACCTTTTTCACCGTGCAGGCCCAGGCCAGCCCGGCAGATCCCCGGTTGTTCCGTGCGACATGGATCTTCGCCCCCCTCCCAGTCCTCGGTTCCTACGGTCCATATCCCAAGGTGACTGTTTTCCATGACGCGGCCTCCCGTACCTATGCCCGTGCCCAATGTCTCAAGGAATGCCTCCCTGAGATTTCCCCTTACACCCATCCGTTTATCCTTAGCTTTGTTTGGACGGAAGCGTATAAACAGATAGACCGCCAAGCGGCCATGTCCGACGTCCACCTCCATTGGTACCAGCCTGGTGTCGAGGGGGTCCTCGACGTCCCTAGCTCCCATTTTTCCCACCCTTATTTCCGCTATAAGGCACGCCTCTCCTTTGTCCAGCGCCCAGAAAGAGGTATCCACATCCCCCATTCCCCTGACCTTTATCCTACCGGCGAGCACGGGTATCAGACTCGCAAATCGGACTATTTGAAGCGAGATGATGCCGTGCAGTACATCCGTAACCACCCCAAGACCCCAGGGGCCGTGGTGAAAACCCAAGTCTCCCAAATGCTGAACTCGTCCCCAGAGTCCCTGAAGGCCAATTGGGCAGGTGGCCTCAACATCCGAGCTATGGTCCGCATAGCCTTCGAACTCTTGTACGAGAATCCGTCCGTCCAGGAGTACCTCGTCATTTATTCCACCCATCTCTTTGCGGAGTCCTCGGATGACCCTCTCTGGGGTACTGGAGTCCTGGCCCCCCTCATCAATGGCCAACCTGGCGCGTCCATTGGAGAGATGGACCCGGATGTCTACCCGGACCTCTACAACCCCGCCGCGTGGACAGACAGTAACGTCGCCGGACGGATCTGGTTGGAAGTCCTCCTGTGGTTCCTCCACGGTGGTCTAGACGACATTTTCCTAGACCCCAAGACCCGTGAGCTCCTGACCCAAGCCCAATTTTCCGCCTTCCAAGACATCCTCCGGCAGCGAATCCGAGCCATGGCGGAACGGCGTCGTCGTGGCCAGTCCCATCCACCATTCTTCGACAAATGTAATCCTCCAGCCAGCCTCCGTGCGGCTCCCCTCGTCATGGGTATTAACCGCCATAGTATCTTTATGGCCGGTACCCACCCTAATCCCAAGTCCAAGGATGTATACTGCTCGGCGGCAGGTACCACCCACTACAAGCCTGCCTTCCCCCAATTGGTGAACGAACCCCTCCCGATCGATCCCCGTTCCCCGGTCCTCCGCGGCTGGTAGGCCGACCCCCCTGCCCCTCGTCCTCCTGCCCACCCCGTCTTCCTGTCCCTGCCGTCCCATTTCGTCCTGGCTTCCCGTTCCATCCTATCTACTAACATTTTATCCCCAATTCTGGCGAACTCCACCGTTGGACATTTGTGGTTATCCATGATCCGCCCCTCCATGATCCTGCCCATCGACAGCTCTCCCTATGGATGTGGTATTGCCCCCTACGGTCCCCACATGGCGCTTCCTAAACGTCTTTCCACCCCCGGATTCTGGCCCCAATTTTCTGGATTATTATCATTGTATTTCTATTATGCTACTATTGGATTTATGGCGCCAGCTCCTTTTTGCCAGTGCTACTCGTACACTGTTATGGTCCCTGTCCCCACTAGCTGGACTATGATGGGCACCCTCGTCCCCTTCCCTCCGTCCCTCCAGCGCCGAATCACTCTAAGAAGAACAAATTTGGTGGCCTAATGGAACTTTGTATACAATTTGTTATTTTGTTATGTCTTTTATATTTTCATAGTCTACTTTTACTCTCGTCATGTATAGCATAATATGTTCAGTACGGTGCTTTAACATTTTAAAAATTCATTCCGTTTTACATTCCAAAAGGATTCACTTTTAATATTTTAAACTTATTGGATTTTCTTTTAAAACTAACACTCTTTGAATTATTTTAAAACTAACATTTTGTTGTCTTGGATTTTCAAAAACATTATATTTTTCTAACCTGAATTTATTTACTGCCATTTGTTTTTGCTCAGTACTATTTTGATGCCTTATATAATTACGTGTATTTTTGTGATTTTGCATTTGTTTTTTGTTCTTGTTGCTTTAATTAATCAAACCAAAACCTCTTTTAAGCTCAACCAAATTCCTTTTTTCACATCATTTTCCTTTTTACCTTTCACTTAAAAGAAAGCGCCTCTTTTTGAGAGATTATGGATGACAAAAATCCCACCTCCCTTTCTTGCCACTTTCTTTTGATGCTATGTGGGGTAGTCCATATACTTTGCCAGTTTTGTTGTCCTTTCCCAGTCCGAACAAAATAGGGCCGCTAGGGTCTTTTTCCCCTGACTGTCGCGATGTAGATCAATTTGCGTAGAGGGGCAAACTTACGTCTCGGATGTAGGGTCTTTTTTGTTCTTGAATCCCTTTCCTTTCCCTTTCCTCCTTCTTACGGTAAAATATACCGTTGGTTATTGGCTTGTATGTCTGTTTTTCTGTATGAATGCGTGTATAAATGTGCCGTAGGCCCTAACGGGCGTGATGGGGTATAAATGTGGTCTGTTTGTATGTGAGCCAATACCCATTTTCTAGCCCTTTGCGAAATTTTTCCCACCTTTTCCCGTCAAAAAATACGTCCGAGACCGCCTTTGAGCCTAGGGTTCGACCGCGTAGCCTAGGTGACCCCCTCCCCCCTTCCCCCCTTAGGGCGCTCGTATAGGGTGCTGGGGTAGCCCCACCGTACCTGAGATAGCCCTACGAAGCTGGCATACTATATGACCGGAACCTTGGTGGGTTGTGGCATCCCTTTTCCCCTTCCCTTGTTCTAATCTCTCAAAAAGACTAATGCTTCAATAAATTCGAAGCTACTTTCCCCATTCCAAGCCCCTTAATTTGGAGCTTATTTTCTACTTTGATTCTACTTATATACTTAGGTATTTGTTTGTTACTGACGTTATATATATAATTGACAACTGTGCATCCCCACCCCTTAAAACCTCCTTTTTTCCTCTTTCCTTTTTCCCTGGCACTCGTCGGGGCTCGTGCTTTAAGCCCTGGAGAGATGTAATGTGGGTAATAGCATCCCCGCTATCACCCCATTTCCAAGTCCCTTTCAATTCCTAACTTTCATAGTTTTCCCTAAAATTCCTTAAAACTCTTTAAAAATCCCCCAAATTCCCCTTAAATATTATGTTATTATATTTATTGGGAAGCCCGATGATTGTGTATTATTACCGCTGTAATTGCTTGTCCTCTCTGGGTAGCCCGGAGGGATTTTTCCTGTTACAACTTCCCTGTGCGCGTGTTATTAAATCTGCCAGTAGTCTTTTGCTTATTTAACTTATCCTTAATTATTAATTTTTCACTGGATTTTGCTCTCTTTTACTAGCAAAGTAGTGTTCTGGGAATAGCCAGGAGTTCGGCCCTAACTGAGCTAAATTCTCTGTGTGTGTTCCCCGTTTCTGTCAGGCGCCCCTTTGGCGTCCCCCAAAATTACCGACCCCCTTTGGCGAGGCAAGTCGGTGGATAAGAGCCGCCTGGACTAAAGATCTCCACCCGCAGTCGTTGGTCAGTGTTAATTGCGCTCAGTCTCACGTAAAATTTGGCATGTGAGCTCTGCGGTTTAATTCCCGGCTCTACCCATTTTTTACATATACAGAACGCATTGGCAAGAGTACATAATTGCACTATATATAAGAAGGAGAGTAAACTACTAGAGGTCTCCTCTTCCTGGCATTGCCTAACGGTCCTCCGACCACAATAAGCGAATGTTTCCCCTTTTTTAGCTCTCTTCGACAAAGAATACCCCCCCTCCGTTTGGTGGGGGGGTAGCAGAAAAGGAGTCCACCAAACGGGGGAACATTCGCGTATTGTGGTCGGAGCACCGTTACGCAATGCCAAGAAGAGGAGCCTCTAATGGCTTACTCTTCTTCTAATATATAGTGCAATTATGCACTCTTGGTATTGGGCATCTCATCTCAACTTGAAAATCTGCAATTTTGGGTCTTAAAAAGTGTGCGCTCTGCCAAATGAAGGCACATGTAGAAGCAAGCTCAGTTCCATTTCCATTTAGAGCTGTTTTTAAAAAACAAGATAACTGTAGCTTTCTAGTGACTAGGCAGTATTGGATGCTGGCGCAAACAGCTGTCACCTGAATTTAGCTAATAATTATGGCACCGAAAGTGTACTGAAAACGAATCAATGAATGTTTCAATAGCAAGAGATAAAGTGTGACTTTAACCTACTTCGTAATGTGAAATATGTTGAGAAAATGGACAAGGTTTGTTCTGGTGTACAACAAGTATAGGTTGTTGCACAACATAGAGTGCACTAGCTGATTTACAGGCACGCTAAGCGAAACTGCGAGGGGTTGTGATGCACGAGCGAAGCGAGTACATTACAAACCCGAGTGTTTCGTGAAAGCTTGCACCACAAAAGAATTCGGGTGCTAAGCTTTACGAAACACTCGGGTGTCACAACCCCTTGCAGTTTTGCTTGGCGTGTCCGTAAATTAGATGGTGCGCGAGAAATTGTGCAACGACTTAGTTGTGAAATAGCTTAGTTCAAATTTAAAATACCGGAAATTTGAAATGGACTTGGCGTGCTCAGCGTTTGCATCAGTGAGTATGTGCAGAATGTTTACTTCAGCAATGTTTTAATAAGGATTCCATTCTGGACCATATATGGTTGGTTTGAAACAGTTACTAAAATATTGATTCATTTGTCGTTTGGTTGTTTCTAATAGTGTTCACAGATACCTAATTTGCATACTGATTTGCATTCCTTTGGGTATAAAGGTCAGCTGAACGTGCGCGCGTTGTCAGTCGCAGCAGTGAGCAGCTACAAATTTTGGTTGTGAAGCATGGTACAGCGTGCTTCACAAATGCAGTTGTAAAGCACAGTGCACAACGTGCTGCACAACTCAGATGGAGGCTCGGGAGTTACAGCACAGCAAATTTGAACAAAGCTATTTCACAATTCCATTTATTCATTTCTGTCTACAATAACGCACCTTCTGTCAACTGTGCAGCAACCGGTTCTGTTTTTCTTGTCGTAGTTGTTAGTTTCGGTGTGGTGGTTGCTTTTGTTGGCATTGTCGTTGTTGCGGTTGACGTAGTCGAGGTAGACGTGATTGACTCTCCTGAAAAGGTACTAGTCCGAACCGTGCATAATTAATTGGCGTTTCCACATATACAATATTAACTATTCGAAACCTTTTATTTTATTTATTCTAATTAGATCTTGTTCTAAAGTGTTCTTTTAAATTCTATTCAGAATAGTCCATTTTCTATTAACAAGCTTTCTGTGGCATCTTAGTCAGCTGAAATAACGATCACTTTCATGAGTGAATTTTTAAAATAAAAGCATACATTGTTTGGAATTTAAAATTATTTTTGCATGGTGAAAGCTCAATTTTTACATTGCCCCATACTAAGGCTCAAACTAAAAGATGGCACCATAGTTTTACTGCATAGAATTTTATTTGAAAAATGTAGTTTGGTTTTTGTGTAAGTACAATCCACAAAGAATAATCTATAGAATTATATTAACTTTTCTAGGATTGACCTAAATGACCTGTATTGAAATTCATGTTAGATAAAATATGCTGTGGAATAATAATATGCTCCATAATAGAAATAATAATAATCCATAATAGGAAAACAATTGTAAATTACTGCCTAGTTTCTGCAATTATTTGACGGATACAGTTTCATGTTATAACTAATGAAATTTGCAAACTGACAATCTTGTTTCCTGATTTGTTTGCAAAAATTCGCTGTACTTATCCACATTTGAAGTTGCCCGTATTAGTACTTGCCTATGGTCGGGACACGTTTCATATTCATTTTCGGGGGTCACTAGGTACAAGGTTGTGGGGCTCAGCCGTTAGCGTGCACACGCAGCTAACAATTGAGAGCTTTCAGACTCTTTATATATATATATATATATATTATGTACCCATTAGTGCTTAGTTTGGGCACAATAGTTTTGTTTCGTGACTTGAAAGTTCTGGAAAGCTCCGAAACAAATGCGCTTTCATCTAGGCATCGTTTTGATTGGGTAGGTCACTGATCTTTGCATCGGATGTGTCTTGACATCTGCTAAGGTGTAGAAATCAAGTCTAATGTAAACTTACTGTACCCCAAATTTGTTACACTGTTCTGAAAAAATGATTACTAATTTTCAGGTTTGAAGGAAAGATTTCGCGGAGACTGCTTTTCTCGGTTTAAATCCTTGGATTTGCGAAATATTTAATTACTAATTAATTATGTGAGATCTGAAATATCTAAAGCACTTAAGCAAGATTTGATATTTCCAATTTTTATACAGCCAAAAATTCTGCCACAGTCATATTTAGTTTAATCTTTCAATTCTAACGACCTTATACCTTTGTAACTTGGCCCAGCTGGTGATAAGTAATTTCGGTATTTCAAGTAGCAGAAACTTTGTGCTCATTAGTCTACATGCGGGCCAGGATTGGGTGTCTCGGTCTCGGTCAAATCTCGGCCTCCGCCAACCCTGCATGTGGCATTGGCCATTATTTTCACCTCAGCCCAAATAAACAGGTTACCCCGTAAAAGGGGAATGACACAGCCGTAATGTTTGAAATTCAAATCCATGACTATGTTAACTCGTGTCTGTCGGAATAGCGAGACGCAGCCCTGGGTTAGTATGATGACCAATGCATTTCTGCACGTGTGCGTTCATTACCGAGAATTGCTTAAGCGAGAAAATGTGCAGCCGTTAATTCAAAATTTTGCTTAACCGAGAAAAGCCAAATATACGCGTTTTGGTTAACCGAGATAATGCATAACCGAGAATTGCTTAACCGAGAAAAGTACATTGACAGCCATGGATGAACGGCTGTCAGGCTGTATGAATATAATATTTACATAATACGTTACTTTTAACAGCATAGTACTGTGTTTCTTTTTACATAACGTGTCAATTATATCTGTACTTTACGATAAGACAAAGTAAGTACTAGGGCAAATCTTACACTTTTTAAAGACTTTTTAAAGAATTGCTTTCGTTAAGTCATAACAATTAAAGTAATAACCGTTAAAATATTTCATTAATATATACAATTTTAAAACCGATTTTACGATTTGTCTCGTCTTTCCAAACAGTCAAATTCAAATAACAACGGTGTAATTAAATACACTCTTAAAAAGACTTGTAGAAATTACAAAAATTCTTGTAGTTTTCTACAAAAGTGCTATTGTGCGATCAGTCACTAGCGGAGCTTCTTGTGTTTGCCGTAAAACTAACTTGTATTTTTTATTGGTCTCTCGAATAGTAAAAATTACAGTTTCCTGCAGTAAATAGTAAAGAAAAATGTACTTTTTACAGGAGTTTCCTGTAGAAAGTACTAAAGAAACCTGTAGTTTTTTCGAATTTTTCGACAATTCTAAATAAGATACAAACCCGTCGTTTTTATAAGACAAATAATGTAATTTTCACTAGATCGACCTGTTCATGAAAAGGGGGGTAGGTGCAGGAGGGGGAGCGGTGCGGGCTCTCCCAAAATGTTTTCGGCAGGGAGCGGCCGTTACGATATAATCACCCGGGTGCTGAAACACTGAATATTTCAAAAATTCAACAATATTCAACAGTCTTCAAAAACTGGGATCACTGTCGCCCTTATATATACTCATTTTGCGTGATCAGCATATCGAGTAATAACCAGCAGGGTAAAATCCAGTGAAAACTACAGGTTTCATTTTTATTGAATACTAACTAGTCTAACTTGTGATCCATTCTACCAAAAAATTTTACCCCTGTAAAAAAACTACTACGTAGCGATGTCCTGCAGAAACTACTGGTTTTCACATTAGCACCCCCCAATGCCCCGAAGAAGGTCTTGGACCTTCTACACCACCCGTGTTTACCTTTATACTATTACGTCAGAATAACAATTTTTGCTTATGTTCAAGTAATTGCTAATATATATTTCACTAAGGGCCTATTTCTTTAAAGATTAAAATGGTCGGATTAAACGGATTAAAAATCAGCCGGATTAAAATTTTAATAGCTGTTTCTGTACTGCTAGATTAGACGGATTAAGCGGATTAAAATTAACTCGTTTAATCGGACCATTTTTAATCCGCGGATTAATCGAGTTTAATTTAATCCATTTAATCTGCCATTAAAGAAAGAGCGATTAAAAATTTTAATCCGCCAACTTTTAATTCGTTTAATCCGCGTACTGCTCGAGGATTAAAACCCAGTTGAAAATGCAGGCGACGGATTAAACGGATTAAAATTAATCTTTAAAAACAAACAGCGATCAAGCAGGTCGGATTAAAATTAACTCGTTGAGTTTTTAATCCGAAGTGTGAATAAAGAAATAGGATTAGATTAAAATTTTAATCCTAGTTGCATTAAAGAAATAGGATTAAATTTAATCCGCTTAACTCGTTTAACTAGCTGGATTAAATTTTAATCCGTTTAATCCGAGGTGCTATTTCTTTAATGCGGATTAATTTTAATCTAATCCGTTTAATTTTTAAAGAAATAGGGCCTAAGACCATAGTTCTTTAAAAATTAAAAGGATTAAATTAATCCGTATTAAAGAAATAAACCCGCAGATTAACATCTAATTCAGGCGAGTTAAACGAATTAAACAGTTAAAATTTAATCCTATTTCTTTAATGCACCTAGTATTAAAATTTTAATCTACTCCTTTTTCATCGGCCCTATTTCTTTGAAGATTAAGGGGGGGGCTACGAATTTCACTAAACGTTCGATGTTGGAAAAGCTAGCTAGTCTTTTGCCACATAATAGTATTAGGTTAAGTGTAAAATAGTTTAAAGTTTGAAAGAATTCCGTACAGGGTAGCGTGCTGTGGAGCCATCAGAAGTTGGTGTTATCGGTCCAAAGCTCGACATGACACGTACACAAACTTCGCCTCGCCCTGATCGCTATGTGCAAGGCACAGTACCCAAATTTTCAGGAATTAGTTCTGATATATAGTGCTTTGATGTCGCGTAAAACAATCTCTAGACCATTGCCTACTTTTCTGTGCGATACGATCAAAATGCGAAAAATTGGGTGTTGTAGGTGTATACGGGTGGAGGTTAACTAACTTCTAGTGAGCTGTGGTTTACCAAATGAACCAAACTTTGCGGCAATTAATACTCCAAGTATCTGTCTTAACTTTGGTATAAATGACGTGATTTCGCTAATCCCTATGTTCGCAGTTCTGGATTATATTATCGATATTGTCGCTGTTATTTGGCGCCATTTCGAAGATGTGAGTCAATTACTCCAAAGTAACTGTGGCAGAATCGGCTGAAACTTAGCACATTACAGGCCAGTGAGTGCACCAAGATGTGCCGAAAGCTATGTCACTAAACCTCGCTCTAATGTTTATAAATGTTAGATTGATTTCTCGAAGTATGGATGGCGATCGCTCCAAAAAGCTCTAAGACAGTTGTAAGCACATACTGAACGAAGGAAGCGTCATATCGAAAAACGGATTTCATATTCGGATTCAGCAGGTCAAATAACCCCTATAACCACCTTTTCGGCAAAATCGGAGACAAAAAATTTTTGACCCCATTTTTACTGCGCTTAGCTAGCTTTTCAGCTAGCTTCAAAAATAAGGGTTATTTCTTAACGAAAAGTTGGCTAGCACACTAACCAGATAACCAAAGCCCTTGAAACTCACAGACAGTATACCCCTATTAGAGCCTAATAACTGGTAAAAAGAGGCTAGGGGTTGCCAATTTTATTAGATCGAAAACGGCTCACTGTCCCCTCGCAACTTTTTGCAAAATTTCAAACTTTGAGCTGTTATAACTAAAGAAGGAAGCAACGCTCGAAGGCCGGAATACTTTTAATATTTAGCACTAGTAACAGTTAACATTTATGGCTGAAAGTTACAGAATCGGTCGAACCGTTAATTCACCAGAGCTGAAAAACCCTTTTTGAAAAATCCAGTTTTTCGCACAAAAATTTCGACTTTGGCGTCCTGCCAAAAACGGTGTATATGAGATATATTGTTGCCCACCCTGAACTTTTTTACTTTGATATGTTGGCTAACGTTGGGCGGGAAAGTAGCTCTCTCCGACGATGTTGTGCCAACCCGTTCGTAGCCCCCCCCCTTAAATTAATACTAATGGACTAAATGCTAAAATTTAAATCTAGTTCTTTTATGCACCTAGGCTTAAAATTTTAATCTAATCCTGTTTCTTTATTCACACTTCGGATTAAAAGCTCAACGAGTTAATTTTAATCCGACCTGCTTAATTGCTGTCACTTAAAAGACTAATTTTAATCCGTTTAATCCTCCGCCTGCATTTTCAACTAACTTTTGATCCTCGTGCAGCTACGCGGATTAAACGGATTAAACGTTGGCGGATTAAAATTTCTAGTCGCTGTTTCTTTAATGGCGGATTGAATGGATTAAAATCAACTCGATTAATCCGCGGATAAACGAGTTAATTTTTATCCTTTTTTATCCGTTTAATCCGCTTTCTGCATTTTCAATTTGTTTTTAATCCTCGTGCAGCTACGAAGATTAAACGAAATAAAATTAACTCAATTAATCCTAGGATTAAAAATTGTTGATGAGCTAATCCTAATCCGTTTAATCCATCATTAAATAAATAACTATTAAAATTTTAGTCATCCTGATTTTTTACGCAATTCGTTTTAATCCAATCATTTTAATCTTTAAATAAATAGACCCTTAACTTGGCTTACATAAATAACTTTAATATTTCTATGTTATTTAAATTCAAACTTAAACATAACTTGTTACGGATTTTTTATAAACTTTGCCATGCAACTATTTTGGATCATTTTAGAAATATTCTTTAGACAAATGACACTATGAGAAAGTTTACCTGTATGTTGATAAATGACAGATCACACAAATTTATTCATGTTCTATATCCCTCCACAGAGTATATAGTTGTTTTACGCTACACGTATGTGTACATTTTCTCGGTTAAGCAGTTCTCGATAAAGCAAATTCTCGGTTAAGCAAATTCTCGGTAAAGCAAAATCTCGCTTTTGCATTTCTCGCTTAAGCAATTCTCGATAAAGCAATTCTCGGTTAAGCAATTCTCGGTAATGAATGTAAACAAACCTTTCTGCATTACAGACAACATTGTTACGGATTAGCTAATGTTTAGCTAGCTGCATACAACTGGTAATGCTGTGCATAAATTTCTTCTAATACGTACGTACAAGTATAATGACCACCACTTCTATCAACAAACATACCACATTTGCAAAACTGTCTCTCATTTGAGGAATCATATGTGCAATCAGAACCAGTTGTCTGATCATATGACTTTAATAAATAGCACCTTCCTCTTGTCTGATATGAAGGCCAGCTTATATATGACATTGTATAGATGGTTGTACAAGTATGGTTGTTCAACTGTGCTAACGTAGAAGCAATGGATGTTGTAAAGGTAGAATTATCTCCAGCAGTACTATCCAGTTTACACTCAGTCTGAATGCTGGCACAGGTTTCTTCACAGTCGTCGCCCAGCATGCTCCAAATGTATATGAAATTCCCCTCCTGATGAGTTCTCTGTGTTGCTATAGCTGAAAGAAAAATTCACAATTTGAATAATATAAAGTTTGTGTCCGTTACGAAAACACAAGTTACTGTAGCAATAGCCAGAGTTCTGATGCCCTTTTGCATTTCTGAATCTTCTGTTTGTGCTACATTTCCTACCATTGACTGTTTTTCGGTTTAGCATCCACAAGGAAATCGTTTTTAGAGATCGGGTCAATTTGATACTTTTGGTTGTTTAATTGGTTCAGCATTATTCCAAGACGTTTCTGCAGTCATCTAGTTGCTTTCAAAGCACCAACTTTTATGTTTATGCCTACTGTCTTCTGCTAGTGCTCACTTTACTATTTTCACCTCAAATTTACACAAGTCACATTAGTCCTATTTTCGAGAGTCGATTGCAAGTCGAGTGTTCCAAGCAATAATGCCCAAAATAGAAACAATTTATGTGGTTTTTTAAACATCCGGTAGAAAGATACAAATTATCACTCAACCGACGAGCAAGCCTTCCACTTTTACCTTCTTAATTAGTTATTAATTTACTGGTGCAGTGTCAACAATTATTGACTCAACCATGCAAATATCTTAAATTCCGAGCAGACCAAGAATGAGCAGGAATAAGACAGCCAAGCAGGTTGGCATCCCTAAGCCTTCTGTATCGGTATTTTTCCGCGTCTTGGTTTGCACCATTGTCAATTGCTGTTCTTCCTCATAAACGTTTTGCTGCATGTCTTCAACCAAAGCTATCAAATAAACTCTAATGTGTGTAATTCTCAATGGCTGCTTCTTAAACTGAGCTACCGCTTACAATGACTTTTATTCCTGCTGATTATTCCTGCTGGAGCAGGAATGTATAAAACGATGTGTATCTATGTTTAGCATATATTTTCTCTGTTTGGGCAAATCGAAGCCCTATCTTAATCAAAGGGCTAGTATAGGACGATTTTCGCGGAAGTTTAATTATGCAAATTAGGTTAGCAGCTATTTAAGCGATGAAATTAGGAGTCTTTTCGCAGTTGTCAACTGTCAGCAATCTACATGGTTGCGTATTTTTGATGCACTAGTCTAGCTTAAGAGCTGCACAGTGCGCATTAATAGGGATTCTTTGAAGATGAGCACTGAAGCTCATCTTCAAAGCTACACTATGTCCTTACGAAACTAGAACAGTCGCAAATACTAAATTTTCGTTAATTGAACCTCAAGAAAGCTAATGCATCAGTTAGATTCAACCTCAGCTTCATCTATAAGCATGCACCTCGTGCGTGGTTGCTATTACTTTTACAAAAAATAAAAATAGAAAAAAGAAGTCAGTTATGTAATGTCTATTAAACACAATTTATTTTTATATGGGTGAATATGTAGTTCCCTTAGACAATGCCAGTGAAATAAGTACTCCATATCAAAAGTAATGGTAATCATCATGGTAATCGTGCGGAAATCACATTCGAGGGCGCTAAAACTTGCGTTTATGAAAGAATGTGGATGGATAGGATTGGGTAATTAAGGATTACTGTATCAGTACAACAGATCACAGGAAACCCAAAAAACTTGTAAACATCGTAATGAATATACATATTAGTTAAACTGCCAATTTTTGCTAATCTGTCGTTAATATTTAACCAGCTGAGCTATGCATGCACCGGCCAACTGTTAGCAAAGTATTGATGGAGAGCAGACTGCCTGCAAACTCAGCAGCATCGCTCCCTGACTGATAGAATCATTAGAAGCATCTACATGAAGAAATTTTTTTACAGATCATGGAGATATTCTTACAGGTCCACTAAGGAATATTGCCCCTTTTGGGGCCAACTTGTTATATTTACTTTAAATGAAACTATCTGGGTTTTCCATATATACTGGAGGAATTTTGGCGATTATTGAGCTACTTTCTATGTTTTGTAGAGTACTATCAACTTTGAACCAATTACTTTGAAATACACCTTAGTAGTATAGTGTACCCGTTTCGACCCGCAATCCCAATCCCAAAACACCCAGTTTCTTCCCTTACCAATCAAATACCCTCACAACACCCAGTAGTCACCCCTTGCTTTGCTCCCAGTAAATACCCTTACCAACCACACACCTTCACAACACCCTGTTTATATCCCCAGTACTCCTTGTCATACCTCCAGTTTACACACCCAGTACTCCTTATACCCCCTGTCCCCCAGTAACCCCTGTACTTCTGTCGTACATACTGTTTATACCCCCAGTACTTCCTGCCATACTCCTAGAATTACACCCAGTTCCTACCCTTACCAACCACACACCTTGACAACACCCAGTATATACCCCAGCTCCAAAAGCATTCACACCTCTCCAAGCTTCCTCATCTCCGTCCCTCTGCGTTCTTCCCCCGGGGCTTGGGACCCGGCGTCGGCCCATTACCGGATTTTTTTGGGTTTTTTGGTT
Organism: Trissonchulus latispiculum; assembly: GCA_030248195.1. Lineage (NCBI taxonomy): Eukaryota > Metazoa > Nematoda > Enoplea > Enoplida > Ironidae > Trissonchulus > Trissonchulus latispiculum. The sequence goes on from JASAND010005337.1 coordinate 37,218, forward strand.
TTCTATATTTTTAATTTTTGTGATTTTACAAAGCATTTATACAGCATATCTATATACAGTATATACATTTAGCCCTTAAGAGGGCTGTTGGGGTAGCCACGAAGTCACATGTCCTGGAAAAATCTCTGCGTGTTCTATATGCATGTCCATATCCATGTCTATTTCCATGTAAACAAATATTGTCGTTACTGTTACTCCTCCTACAACCCTTTCAATTTTAACAACCGTCGGTGAACCGAGAATAGGACCATATTCTAAGATAGGAGCAAAAGCAGCTTCTTTGGCAGCTTCGTAAGAGCTATACCATCCAGGAAACCGTCCTACTACAATACCTCCCGATATTGGCACCACATAACTCCAATAGTACTTTTCGATCATTTTAGTGTTGTTCGCGATGATTATTGCTTAATTGTCTCTTCTGTTAGTGTCGTGCTTTTATTGTTTAACGGTTTTTATTAATGTAATGTTGTTTCTCTGTTTTTATTAATGTTTTTTTATGTTTAACTAAGCAAGCATACCTGCCTCAATAATGTTTAAATTACTTTCCTCACTAACCGTTTCTATCTCAGATCGACAAACAGGACAAGTGTAATGTCTCAGAAACCAAGATGTTATACAAAATTCGTGAAATATGTGGTCGCAACTTAGCTTCCGGCATACACGTTGACTATCAAAATCCTCTAAACAAATTGGGCAGTTTGAAGTAGGTTTTATGAAACAAAACGTTCGGTGCTCCGGCATGTCGGTTCCCATTTCAAAAATCTGCACGTCTGCTACTAAGTGTGAGCAACAAAGTACCAGCCTTATTCTTCCCTTTCTTATGTAACAAGTTTCGCAAAAATATATTGGACCAATGAGGGGGAATGTTGCCTCGTTATTTTCGTGAAAGTAACTGTTTACTAGTTTTTCCAAGGGTGTGTGACAAAGTTTACAGTTAGCAGTTGTAGAAAAAGGAGTAATATTCGATGCCATGTTAGATTCTTTCTTCCTTCATACAATCCCTTTTTTCCAGCTATTTTGGGTTTTTATTCTTCTGCTGTTTCGTTTTTATGTACTTTGTAGTCAATTTGGGGGCGTCTTCTGTTTGATTCGCTTTTATGTCTCCATCCCTCTGCGATTTT
>JASAND010005338.1:0-83657 GCA_030248195.1 Trissonchulus latispiculum
TTGTACTACTCAACTCTTAAACAACAAGAAATTTCTGACGAGGACTTCACTGCCGTTGTCGCAGCATGGAGGAAAAATAAATTTAAGACTGTAAGGGATCTCCTAATTTGGTACAATAATTTGGATGTAGGCCCCTTCCTTCAAGCTACCGAAAAGATGGTAGAATTCTGGAAAACTATGGGGATTGATATGTTTAAAAGTGGGGCTATCTCCCTACCTGGCTTAGCCTACAAACACATGATGAACAAAATTCCAAAACATACAATCCTACCCCTTTTCAATAAATTTACTAAACATTGGCATAAATTAGTTAAGGACAACATTGTTGGCGGTCCTAGTTTGGTTTTTCATAGGTATCATGAAGCCGGGGTCACTGAAATTACAAATGGGTTCAAAGTTGCACAAATTTTTGGGTTCGATGCAAATGCCCTCTATCTTTGGTGCACCATGCAGGAAATGCCAACGGGTTTGTATGCCGAATGGAAACCCACAGAAGATGGGAAATTCAAAAGATGGCTACAAAAAGGTCGCAAGGAAGCAATGTGGCTAGAATATAAGGCAAAGGCAATGGGAGTTAGAGTTGAGCATGCTTACAATGGGGGACAAAAAAGGATCGGAAAATCAAAAGTGGATGGGTGGGTCTCGGAAAAGAATTTAGTTCTACAATTTCACGGTTGCTATTTCCACGGTCATGGGTGTGAGTTGGATAGAAATCAGGACCATGAGAATAGAACGAAAAGAAGGGAAAGAACTGAAAGAGTCTCTCAGGCAATTAAGGATGGGGGTTTCAATCTTATTGAAAAGTGGGAATGTGAGTTCAACAAAGACCTAAAAGACTCCCCGGACATGCAAGAGTTTATGGAAGAACACTTCAATCTCCCTAAGAAACGATCAGTCCTCACTTTCGCACAACTAGTCACCCAAATTCAAGCTAACAGGTTTTTTGGATTAGTTGAGGTGGACATTGAGGTACCTGAGGAAAAGAAAGAACATTTTGCGGAGATGACCCCTATTTTCAAAAATGTAGAAATTTCAAAAGAAGATATTGGAGACCACATGAAAACTTTTTGCGATTTGAATGAGTTAATGGAACAGCCTAGAAGGGGTCTAATTGGAAGCTACTTTGGGAAAAAGATTCTCCTAGCCACTCCCCTAATTAAGTGGTATCTAAAACACGGCCTCAAAATTACTAAGATTTACCAGGCAATAGAATTCAAACCAAAAGCTTGTTTCAAAGAGTTGGGAGATGAGGTAACTTACCACCGATCAGCAGCCGATTCCGATCCAGATTTAGCACTCAAGGGAGAAATGTTCAAACTTTTGGGAAATTCTTACTATGGTCGGACAATTACCAATCTAGAAAAACACCAGGATGTAAAATATTGTCAAAGGTCTGGGGCTAGCCGGGAAGTAAATGGATGGAGGTTTAGAAGATTAGATGACCTGGGGAATGGGATCTACGAAGTTCAATCAGCAAAGTCTAAAATTGTTTATCGACTTCCAGAGTTGGTGGGGTTCTTCGTCTATCAGTATGCCAAACTTAGGATGCTCCAATTCTACTACGATTGCCTTAAACCAAATTTGTGGCCCGAAACTTTCCAACTGTGTCAAATGGACACCGACTCCCTCTATTTCGCCTGCTCTTCCAAAAACTTAAGTGATTGTGTCCCTATTAGAAATGAAAGTACGTGGCAAAAGGCCCTCAAGGATTTCTTCGTTCAGGACCCTAGCCAAAAAAGAATACCCGGTTTGTTCAAGGAGGAATGGACCGGGGACGGCATAATTGCCCTATGTAGTAAGACTTACCTAGCTTGGGGAAAGACCAATAAAGTCTCCCATAAAGGAGTGAGCAAGGCCTTAAATAAATATGACCCCGAAGATTTTAAAAATGTTTTAGAAACGGGCAACACAAAGTCTGGGGAAAATCGAGGGTTCCTACATCCAGAAAATAAAACAGTTCAGTACCATCAAACAAAGGACGCCCTAGGCTATCTCTACCCAAAAAGGAAAGTACTAGCAGACGGGGTAAGTACGGCTCCTTTGGATATATGATTGTTTTATCCCAACAGTCCTCCTCAGGGCTACCTGTATATATTGTACATGTATTTGCTGTAAATAATCGCCTAGAAAACGAAAAAATAATAAAAATATAAAAATACAAAAATATTGCATGCGCCGGACAGGGTGATATTCGGTTAGTGTATATTATAGGTAAGTTAGGTAGGTAGGTTAGGTAGGTAGGTTAGGTAGGTAGATTAGATTAGACTAGGTATTGTATATAGATTAGGCTAGGTACGTAGGTAGACTAGGTAGGTAGGTGTCCGGTAATGGGCCGACGCCGGGTCCCAAGCCCCGGGGGAAGAACTCAGAGGGACGGAAAGGAAAGGAATGAAAGTTGCGTGAATTGATGACGTAATTGTGAAAGGTCAAAGGGTGGAAGGTAAGGTAGAACGGTCAACCGGATATACATACACAACCCCAGGGAAAGGTCAAAAGGTCATTCCCTCCCGGAGTGCTGCTCGAAAAACTCGCCCTATACTACTAACCTCTAGTGATCTTAGGAGTTAAATGATAACGATCGTTCGACGTATTCTAATTTAAAACGGTAGCTCTAACAGGTGGTGACCAGGTGAACAGCCAGTCTAGCCTCGCCAAGACAAGAACACAATACAAAAAAGACACAATTGAGGATTCCATGTGCTTCTGGCAGACTGTTGTAATGATTTGTCTCCGCCGGGATGCGAACTACGGACCTCCCGTTCTGCAGTCAGGCGTGCTACCCACTACACCACGGAGCCAGAATGGAAGAGCACATAACTTATAATTGGTGCTGTCGGTACATTGCTCAGTGACAATCGAACCCTCAAGGCCAGGCAAGGAAAGGTCCTGTTGTATTCGGGGGCAACGGGTCGTTCGTTTCCATGTATTACCGTTTTGAATATCATCTGTTGCAGACTGTTGCATGACATCATTGCTAGATATGATATCGTAGAAAGATACATAGACAAACAGCAACGAGCTGCAGTCATAGATGACGTGATTTGGAGGATCAGCAGTAGATATTAGATTCTGGTTGGAATCAAACGGTTTAGTACGCAATCTGTCCAGTATTAGCAAGCCTTAGGAAAGTGTCTGCATATTTCGCCTTCTTGCAAACCAGACGTTATTCTCTCGGAAAATATCAAAATTCCAAAGCCCACACTGTCTCGTGTCTGCACTTGAGATGATTTTTGTGGAATTGAGCTCAACAGAATCCTACGCTCAACATTCCACGGCTGTCGCAGTACAGTATAAAAGACAGCCATCGAATCAGCGACCCGTACTTGATACAAACTTTGACGAAACCAATTTGTCGATACTATCGATATAAAGGACTTCTTTGCGGTTAGATCATCCTGAAACAGTGTAAGTGCCGTCAGTCATGGCAATAATTATGAAATCTCACCAATTACATTATTATAAGCATGTTTTAAATTGTTTGAGGTTACAAATTCTCAAGTTTTCAAGGTGTCTTGAAGAGAGCATAAAAATTTAAAGCCTAACGAAAGTACCTTAAAAACTAAGCTACTAGCTGAATCAAGACTGTTTGACTGTGTGTTACCTGTGGTATTAGCGAGTTTTATCTCCAGAGTACACAGAAGAACTAAATGAGGACTCATATTTTGTGGTAGAGTAGTAAACTATTACAACAGGCAATGGATAGAGTTTGAAGTATACGACAAGAGAGAAAGCCGTGTTCACAAACTAATATCAGAAAATCTGACGTCTGTTTAATTTGGTCCTGGGATGGGACTCGAACCCACGATTTTCGGGGTACCAACTGAGCTAGCGCGGCTACAGTACTAACTGTACTCAACTAAGTGCGGCTACAAAGCTAAAATGAGTTCGTATCCAAACTGAAGTGACAATGAATTAATTATGCGTTTTATACATTAACTAATAATACTACTTTGAGCAATAACGACATTTTAGGCAACTGTGGAAAGTTTAGCTTACAAGTTGGACTATGCCAGAAATAAGTTAATCCTGATCATCCTTTTGTAAAACGTGAAATGTAGCTGTTTCAGCGACATGCTTGTCATACTCATTACAACGACGGCTTTTGCCTGGCCACTGTTCAGCGTTCAGGCTGCAATGGAAGATTTGCTTCCATATGGTGCCGGAGTTGGTGAGCAAAGCTTGGGCTTGTCTTCTGGATTTAATGACAGGGCCCACTTGAAGTTTCCTAAAACGCAATGTCATGGGCTTACTGTGTATCTAAAGGGCTGTATTGTAGCTAAAGGGCCAACCTGTTTCGGTTCGACTGACTTCTGGAACTATGTCAATCAGGATACATCCACGGGCACTGTTTATGGAAGATTTGTGGAAGATGGCGATAGCCAGACTCTGCAAAAGTTGTACAGTTTCATTGGAAAGGAATACCCGCCGAGTGTTAAACCTGACTGGATCTATCTGGCCACATGGGAGAAGATGGGAGATGACAGTGGTGCTACGGATACCTTTCAAACTGTGCTCATGAAAGAAGGTGATATGAATCATGTCGTCTACATTGTGGGAAACGTGGAGCGAAGTGTTGCAGACAATGCCGGTTCTGTGTTTACAGAAGCAACATTTGAAACAACCCTTATATCTGAGCGCCTGAAATTTGAACAGCAGCAATATCCTTACAATACAAATACTGGTCATACTGGTGTCTACTATTTGACAGAAGAAAATGGGGTTGTGACGGTGCCAGGTGAGGAAGTTATTCTGAATTTATTTCAATATAATTTGCAACGTTTGGGGCTCATTTCCGTTTCTGCTAAAACAATTTCAATAGAAAAAATAAAAAAGAATCTGAGAAAATGGAGAACTGTTTGAACATTGTTGTTTTATTATTCACAAAAGCTATGCAAAAAATTACAGTATGCTGTTTTCTGTTTTGTAGAAAAGAAGAAGCCGAAAACGTGTAAATCCAGGAAACGGTAAAGTGTTATCCACAGTGGGAGATTTCAATCCACATAAACTTGGATTTGAATGGGAATTTGGTCTTGGTTGCTGCGAATTCATTTTATTAGAATTTAATTATGATATTCGATGAATAAATATTGCTTAGCATTGTCCTGACGTCTATGCAATTAGTCAGAGTAATCAGACATATGAATTTCATTGATAACCACTCGAAACTTTGTGGATAAATGAGATGAAATTTTGTCAAACTAAGTCGAATGAAATTAAGGCTCAGCTTTGTAAACTGTATCCTAGCTAAAAGTACCCATTAAGATAATTCCTACTGAAATAAATAAAACTGCATATATAGTAGGTTATGCTTACTGACTACTCAAATGGTAAAGCTTTAGAACTAAGCTAGATTATAAAACATTAAATGGTGATGTGTGGTAAATGGTAAATCATGTGCATGAAGCAAATGTTGGTTGTAATAAGAACTGGTGTTGCCACCAACTGGATTCTCGTTTCCACATTATTGCGACGTTTTCACCCAAATTCCCAGAGAGATGTCGAGCAAATAATACCTACTACCGAAGCCTTAACGTCTTCTAACACCCCCACCTAACATAAGTCATGGTCATCTGGTTGGTTCTGGAATTACAGCACCTGCTAATTAGTGTTGAAATTGGCCGAAATGTTTCCTGGTTGGCTTGGTTTGCCCAGAGTTTGGTTATTTGAATGAGCCCAAATAATGACCGCTAATCGTTGACCGTTAGCCGTTGGTTGGTCGTTGGCTGTTTGTGTTTATCTATTGGCCGATCTTGTCCAGCTGGACTTTACTACTTTTCTGTTCCTAATTAATAATGCAACTTTATTAAATTTAATTTAAAGTAGTTTAACGAAAAGTTTAGTTCCATTTGCGATATAAAATTTTATTTAGAACTTGCTGGAGGACTACACTGCGACGATAAAAGGTAGGTGAGGACACAGTGTAGACGGGTGGGTACCGGAAAATATTCCGGGTACATGGGTCCTGCTTCGGGTATCCGATATTCCGGTTTACCGGAAAATGCGGATAAAACTGGATCAAGCAGAACTATATTAAACTGTGCAAGTCAAATGACCTAGTTTGGCAAAAATTTGCATAAGGCTGTGAGGTTATAGATCTTGCAGAAAATTATTATATGTTAGCAATTAATACTACATCTAAAAATAAATTATAATGATGATGAATTATGCCTGAAATTTTGAAAAGTCGTCTCAATATATTTACGTTATGTTAATTTCTAGATTTTAGCTAAATTTTTGGCTAATAAATTGACTATCATTCGACTAAGTAAATTGAACGCCTGCATAAAATTTTACAATGTCTTACTTGTTCACAGTTTTACAAAAATTTTACAATTTTACAGTTACACAGCTTTGTTCGTTCGCTCAACTCGCTGTCACATTTGCAGAATGCCTGGTTTGTTGCCTTAACATTTGCAGAATTCTTAAACCGAAAAGCTTTATTCCACCTTTAAAAATTTCCTTTCTTCAGGGTCCGCCTGGCTATTTTCGGCATTTTTTTGTTACAGAGAAGTTACAGTTTCAAGTTTGGCATTTAGTCTATCTCCTTCAACGTCTTGGAAAAATGCCAGCTGGAAAAGTGTAACCATTCGAACTACATCTTTTTCTAATAGTGAAATGTAAAAACGATAAACGATCAACGAACACTAGCGTCGTCTGTATGTTATCGGTGCCAATGTCGTTGGAGCTGGAGATAAGCAAAACATACGCAGACTAACTTGCTCCGTCTCAGTTAATCAAATCTTGCAGTCAAAACTAAGTTTCTGGTTTATTTTCTGCGAATGACAGTTTCATATGGTAGCAAACGAGATGACACATAAATGTGTGTACAAAACCTGTAAGGCCTCCAGGGAACTAAATATACGTCGTAACCCCATAAAATTATATATTTTCGGAATCATTGCAGCGAGACGGACATTTTTAAAAAATTTAAATTTTTCAAAAATTTTAAAATATTGGTTTTTCGGGGAATTTTTTCGGACTGTTCATGGTATTCAGCTCAATCATTCAGAAAAATTTTCCCATCCGAAGACGCATCGATTGACACAAGAACGGAAAAAATCGGTTGAGGAATAAGCATTTTATTCTAAAAACTCGTTTTTCCATTTTCTTTGATGTTTGCCGTTTTCTGCAGCTTTGACTGGTTGTTACTCACGACTCGCTCAACGGAAATTTTTTCGATTAGATTTTTAGGACCGCCTAGGCGTCCGCTTTCACCTGATATAAGTGGTATTTCAAATTTTGAAAGTCGATTTTTTTGAAAAATATCACTTTTTAACCCTAAATTTCGGCATAGCGATGTCAGCAAAAGTGAGTAAAAATAGCATAATTATAAAGTTCAATTTGAGCTGAATACAACGATATAAAGTCCCGTGGCTACGACTTATATTGCGTCCGCAATGATTTTTCAAACAATATCCCTTATTTCAGCTGGTTTTTGGCTCTCTTTGATGTTGCCGCCGTGATTTGACTGAATCAGTGTAAACTGTCAAAAACCAGCTGAAATAAGGGATATTATTTAAAAATTCACTGCTGACGTAATATAAGTCGTAGCAACAAAACTTTTATATCGTTGGATTCAACTCAGCTTGAACTTTATGATTATCTTATTTTTACTCACTTTTGCTAATTTTGCTTTGCCGAAATTTTGGGTCAAAAATTGGCATTTTTCAAAAAAAATCGACTTTCAAAATTTGAAATACCACATATATCAGGTGAAAGCGGAAGCCTGGGCGGTCCTGAAAATCCAATCGAAAAAATTTCCGTTGAGCGAGTCGTGAGTAACAACCAGTCAAAGCTGCAAAAACCGGCAAACATCAAAGAAAATGGAAAAACGAGTTTTTAGAATAAAATGCTTATTACTCAACCGATTTTTTCCGTTCTTGTGTCAATCGATGCGTCTTCGGATGAGAAAATTCTTCTGAATGAATGAGCTGAATACCTTGAACGGTCCGAAAAAATTCCCCGAAAAACCAATATTTTAAAATTTTTGAATTTCTAAAAAAATTTAAATTGTATAAAAATGTCCGTCTCGCTGCAAGGATTCCGAAAATATATGGTTTTATGGGGTTACGACGTATATTTAGTTCACTGGAGGCCCTACAGATTTTGTGCACACATTTTTGTGTCAGACTTTAGAGAAGTTTTATGAAACTGGCCCAGGTCTTAAGGTGCCTTCATAGTCGCGAACGCAAGTGTACGCGCGTCGACGTGCGCCTACGCGCGTCTACAAGCGTCAATATTATTTTGCGCGCATCAACGCGCGTCGACGTGCGTCGATGCGCGTAAACTGGCATGCTACAAATGTGCGCGTTTGGGGCGACAAATGGGCACAAAGCGTCGACGCTTCCAGTGGTAGCATAGCGCCAGGGCGTGACGTCACGTTTGGAGGCGTCGACGCGCGTCTACGCGCGTCGACGTGCGCCAACGTGCCTCTACTTGGTCAAACGTGCGTCAACGTGCCTCTAAATCAATGTTCGAAACAAAATAATCGCAGTTTTGCCAAAATGTTTTTTCGGTCCTACTTCGACAATCTTAGTTTCGTTTGTTCTTTCATTTGTCCTTAACATGTGGCAGTAATATTGAAAAAACTGATTTTCTCAAAAATGGTTATTTTCAGACCCTCAAAACAGTTTTTTGCTTGCGCTGACTCAACCACTGGAGACCACTCAACCATCCCGGCTCAAAGGTTGTAAAAGCAAAAATGTTCATTTTTGTGTCCTCTTTCCAGCCACAACAACCAATCCCGTGTCTTGTCCGCCTACTGGGAGCCTAAGACCAGACACCAAAACTTTCTTATCTTTTCGCCTATAAATACGGGACTGGTCCCAGAATGATAAAGAGAACGAAAATTGGTTATTTCGTAGTTTTAACTATTTTCGCAAAGGATTAAAGCCGTTTGAGTCATACATACCCGAATGGAAACCAGCACCTTAAGAAGGTCTGATCCCATCTCGGAAAGATTGTCAAAGTTCTCGTTTGCGTATGAATCCCCCCCCCCTCAAAATGACAGTTCTGGCTCAGAGGAGCCTGAGGAGCTTGAGGCCCTTCTTACCCATCATCCCGTATACTACAACCACTCTATAGATTTAGTTACAATATCTATAATTTTGTGGCGCTTGTGGAGTCGTAAATTGAAACACCTTGAAATAATAATGATAAAAATATAAAGTTAAACTAATTAATTAAAATATTAATAACATAATAAAAACAAGAAAACTTACTGAAGAAGTTTTGAAGCCACCTCCCTGTTGAAGAGAAAACTATTAATGTCAAAGAAAACACTTTAAAATAAAAGAAATTGAAATATAGGCCAGTGCCCTAATTACATAGTTTAAAATACTAGTGAACTTTAAACTTTGGGTAGGGGCTCATGGTAGAAAAACAAGTTTACCCCCTCCAATGCAAAATAATAGAAACTAAAAATTCAGTTTTTTACACACACAAACATACAAATTTTCAACCCAATTTCAAAAATTTGTTCTCAATCACTGTCCCACCACCCCAAATAGTTAACCTCAAATTTTAGTATAAAAACAAACGTTTTGTGATCCGAACCACATTCTCATTGCTGCCACAATCTCAGCGAATCATCATCATCATCACCACCATCATCATTACCTTCGTCATCATCATCATCGTCATCATCATTATCACCATCTGTTTCCAGTAAGTTTGATTTGCTTTAATTTATTGATTTATACATAAACTTCTTTCTAAGCTGCACTTAAGACTTGCCTTGCGATGCTGAGTCTGGCATCGAGCTGTCAAATTTTGTATTTACTATTAATTTAACTTTATTGAAGAAGGGCAATAGTTCCATCAAAGTAATTGACAATATTTTACAAAGTTTCTTTAAATTTCAGATAATCAACATTTGACTCCACTCAAAAATTCAGACCAGTTCCAACCAAAGACTGCTGGAAGACAGAAGTAGAAGAAGCCTCAATTCTAAAGACTTCTAATCCTGGTAAGTGGGGTTTGTATTATTACATTAAATTCAACCAAGAGTACATAATTGTTCTAACTCAAAATTTACCAAATCCTTAGATCTTAGGTTCCAGCCCTATCCAACTACTAGGATTTATTAATTATTTATTTACAATCGCATGAAACATTCAATATGAGTACACGCATGAAAATTAAATATGAGCATAATAGACTACAATACCACCACCAAATTTTTCACATTTTTATCATTTTCTGTACAATCCACACCAAAAAGCTTTAAAAATTGCTTAAAAGTTCCATAACCCCTGCACCGCCACAACAAAAACGCAACAACATATAGACCACACGCACTACTATCAATACACTGCAAAGGCATAGTATTAAATACACAATTAGTCAGATTGAGTCCATATAGTTTAGGATTCATTCCGTAGGAGCAAAAGAATTCAGTTTGTCCTTCCATAGGGATATAGATTGCCACCCAATGCTGCCCGGGATGAGAGGAGGGAGCCGTATTTACCACCAAGCCACCAGGACCATCAACCACCAATTCATCTTTCGCAAACACACCTTTGAAATTAGGAACCCTTTGCAACAACCGCTCAACCTCCAGCGTATTCATTAGGCCTTGTAGTCCATCAACAGTTCTCGAGACCTCGTTATTTCAATGATGCTTTCAAATTCACCATAGACGATAACATTGATTGTTTGTACCAGATTGCTAGCAAACTGCAGGCTCAGTCGTAGATTTCCCTGTCTACTCAGCTCCAAGTGATGAGAAGTATTTCCACAACCGTCAGGAGTTAGATCAAAGCAGAAAATGGCATATCCACTTTGAAAATTTGGATAGCTTATATCTGTTCCAGAGTCCGAATAGGACTTGTTCTTCACGTTAAATAGGTTTGCATACGCTCTGATCATCCGTTTGTCACTTAGCTTCATAGGGCAGCCAGCCACTGGTTCTCCATCAATAGTTAACTCCAAATTGTCCAGATCAAATGTTTGAAAGTTAAATGGGTTGTTGCTGTAACGCCCATTCATAGCATTATTCGTAATCATTGCAAACACCAGCTTCTTTGGTATCTGCCCAGCAAAGAAATTGTCACGTGATGCAGATCGAGTGTTGAAGGGTACTGTAAGCACTTCAATCTCGGTTCTGTTGACAGGATATAGTGCATTCCCAAGAGATAGTGCCTTTTCATGAGCCAGTGATACGCTTGGAGCAATCTGCACATGTCGAACCCAAAGTATAGCTTCACTGATTTCAATCTTAAACTTCTGAGTCACATCCTCTCCAGACATTAAACAAAACTCTGGAGAACTTCTTATCAGCTTGATCCGAATAGGTACATTACTCAATAGATACTTTTCTTGAAAGAATAGATCCACATGAAGAGGCCCATAGAGTTCAAACAGCCTACTACCTGCTGTCCGTACCCAACGCTTCGCCAGTCCAGTATTACTCGCAGATGCTGCTGCATTTACATCTTCCATTTCTGTATCTTTATAGTACAGGATTGAGCTTAGTTGACTTCCTTTAGCATCACTACCAAAGTTTAGCAGAGTCTCAAATGCTGCCTTCCATGGATACGTTCCTGTACTTTGAGTGATCATTCGATTACAAACATGGACGTCCACTTTGGAAAAAAGTGCGTGTAGTAGCATGTTAACTGGTGCTACTTTTACATCATTAGCAAACGCATTTCCACCAGCTAGTACAATCTTGGCTGCAATATAGAGCCTCGTATCAGATAGATCTGTATAATGAGGAGATGGCTTTATGTCAAACTCTATTGGGCCGCCATCAGTTGTATTTGCCAAAGGATAGTAGGGCACATAGTTGCTCTTCTCCTGACTTGTCTGAGTACCTGGCAGCTTGAAGAGATCCAACTGTGTGGAGACGCAAGGACAGGATCGCTCATGAATCAGAGCCATTAGTGAATATGTCTTGATGTCGTTGTCTTTTTGCCCCTTTTATACCTTTTCGAGGTGTTGGTCTTTTACCTATAATCTTATTCACTGCTTTATGTCCAAGCCTGAGACCAGCTTGCTTTCCTCTAGTTTCCAATGACTCCAGTGGATCCTCACCTCTTACAATGTCGTGAGCAACATTGACTCCAGTTCTCAGAGCTTCTTGACCGATTGCTTTAGCACCAGACCTTAATAGAGGAGCAACGGTCTTGGTGAAGAAGGGTACCACGCCTCTGAATAAGCTACCAAACAGACCACCCAACCCATGTCCTTGTTGGATTGATGGTCCCGAAAAGTATGCAAGATTACCAGATGCCTGGTTTGCATAATAGTCGTTCATCATCTGTTGATCGTGAGGATACATTATGATGCCAGCAGCTTTGGCCTAATATGGAGTTTCAAGATTAAAGGACTGCTGCTTAGAAATGGAAACGGTAGACCACTTGATGTTCTGATTTGGATATGGACAACATCAACCGATGACTTGGCCATGTCCAGATAGTAGGGCTTTATATACTTTTCAGAAATAGTTATTCCAGGAGTATTGGTTGATGTATTTACCACTCGAAGCAACGGTGCCATGGCATCTCCAACTCTCTGGTGGTCAACCAAGTCAGAGTAAACAAACATACTATTCTGCACACTCCCAAAGTTAGGAGGAAAGTCAGCGTAGGTTGATTCAGAGTAGAAATGGAAATAATTAGATCCAGAATTGAAGCCAAGAATGTAGGATAATACAGGATCTAGCGTATGTGATTGAATTGATTATTAATTTTACGGTTTTTTCTCTCTGGTAGCCCAGTTAATATGCTATACATTTCACTGGACCCATTGTTCATCGAATGTCTTCAGCAGTATGAACTATCCATGGAAGACCGCATTGAGACCGCACTTTCCTAGTGATGCATTGAAGTCAACTAAGCTCAATCCTGTACTATAAAGATACAGAAATGGAAGATGTGAATGCAGCAGCATCTGCGAGTAATACTGGACTGGCGAAGCGTTGGGTACGGACAGCAGGTAGTAGGCTGTTTGAACTCTATGGACCTCTTCATGTGGATCTATTCTTTCAAGACAAGTATCTATTGAGTAATGTACCTATTCGGATCAAGCTGATAAGAAGTTCTCCAGAGTTTTGTTTAATGTCTGGAGAGGATGTGACTCAGAAGTTTAAGATTGAAATCAGTGAAGCAATTCTATGGGTTCGACATGTGCAGATTGCTCCAAGCGTATCACTGGCTCATGAAAAGGCACTATCTCTTGGGAATGCACTATATCCTGTCAACAGAACCGAGATTGAAGTGCTTACAGTTCCCTTCAACACTCGATCTGCATCACGTGACAATTTCTTTGCTGGGCACATACCAAAGAAGCTGGTGTTTGCAATGATTACGAATAACGCTATGAATGGGCGTTACAGCAACAACCCGTTTAACTTTCAAACATTTGATCTGGACAATTTGGAGTTAACTATTGATGGAGAACCGGTGGCTGGTTGTCCTATGAAACTAAGTGACAAACGGATGATCAGAGCGTATGCAAACCTATTTAATGTGAAGAACAAGTCCTATTCTGACTCTGGAACAGATATAAGCTATCCAAATTTTCAAAGTGGATATGCCATGTTCTGCTTTGATCTAACTCCTGACGGTTGTGGAAATACTTCTCATCACTTGGAGCTAAGTAGACAGGGAAACCTACGACTGAGCCTGCAGTTTGCTAGCAATCTGGTGCAAACAATCAATGTTATCGTCTATGGTGAATTTGAAAGCATCATCGAGATAACAAGATCTCGTGAGCTATTAATGGACTATAAGGCCTAATGAATACCTTGGAGATTGAGCGGTTGTTGCAAGGAGTTCCTAACTTCAAAGGGGTATTTGCGAAGGATGAATTGGTGGTTGATGGTCCTGGTGGTTTGGTGGTTAATACGGCTCCCTCCTCTCATCCCGGGCAGCATTGGGTGGCAATCTATGTCTCTACCGATGGACAAATGGAATTCTTTTGCTCCTATGGAATGAATCCTAAACTATATGGACTTAATCTAATTCATTGTGTATATAATTGTATGCCTTTGCAGTGCATTGATAGTAGTGCGTGTGGTCTATATGTTGTTGCGTTTTTGTTGTGGCGGTGTAAGGGTTGTGGGACTTTTAAACAATTTTTAAAGCTTTTTGGTGTGGGTTGTATAAAAAATGATAAAAATGTAAAAAAATTGGTGGAGGTACTGTCTCATATTTAATTTTTCATGCTTGTATTGTATGTTTCATGCGATTATATATAATAAAGAAAATAAATATTCCTAGTAGTTGGGTAGGGCTTGAACCTAAGATATGGTCAATCTAATTTGGAAGTCATTCAATACTAAGATCAAAACAGTCACCCAAAAGTAAGGATTAAAATAGTCACCCAAAAATAGAGATTGAAAACGGCACCCAAAAGTGGGATTAAAATAGTCACCCAAAAGTTTGAATCATTACATATATTTCAGTTAAATTATCAGAAGACCAAAATAGTCATTCAATACTAAGGTCAAAACAGTCACCCAAAAATAGGGATTTAAAACAGTCACCCAAAGTAAGGATTAAAATAGTCACCCAAAAGTTTGAATCATTACATATATTTCCGTTACATTATCATGGGATTCAAAATAGTCACCCAAAAGTTTGAATCATCACAGATATTTCCGTTACATTATCAGAACACCAAAAAGTCATTCAATAATAAGATCAAAATTGTCACCCAAAAATAGGGATTCAAAACAGTCACCCAAAAGTGGGATTGAAAACAGTCACCCAATAGCACCCCAATTTGAGATTAAAATCGTCTCCCAAAGAGTGCTCAATTCATCTCTCTATTACTACTGTCCTGGTCTCTGCTTCTGTATCAACAGAAGTTACGGGCTCATTTTTGTAGCCGTTAGGCACCTTCGTGGGTGCTGGCTGACGGCTGGATAGGCAAAGTGGGGGATTTTCCAAGGTTGGGAAAATCACCCATTATGAATGGAGTGAAAATCCATTGGTGACTGGTAAACTAATCTAATTGATTAGTATGACATGAAATCTCCATCGTAAGAGGTTGAAACGCATGCAATTTAGTTCCGAGAATATGTGTGCTTTCTAAAAATTCAGTATTTTTATAGGTGTTCAGACTATATTAGGAGTCTAGTAGATATTACTGGAAAAACCGGTGTAGACATTATTAGAAAATCAAGTATTTTCGGTGCTCGGAGGATTTTAGAAGTCTAGTAGATATTACTGGACAAACTCGTAAAAATTACTGGAAAATCCAGTATTTTTGGTACTCGGACTGTATTAGGAGCAGAGTTGGCGCCGGGTCCGGGTACCCGCGGGTACCCGCGGGCCGGGCCGGGTCCGGGTCCAACTTTAGGACCCGCGGGTCCGGGTACCCGCGGGTCCAAATCCGGGTCCGGATCCAAAATACTGAAAAAACTGGATTTTGTTACATTTAGGGATGTTAAAACTTAAAACATTACAATTTGTTGTATATATTTCTAATAACAGGTTGGTGGAACCGGTGTGTTAGGCATTGAGATACAATGTTTAGTTGTCTAGCTGAGGTCTTTCTGACCTATGCTGCTCTGCTGGGCTAGAAACACAATATGTACTAACTAGAATTGGAAGTAGAAATATGATAACTCGAATTGATAAGTTAGCATAAAGTTTTGCAATGCATGCAAAAACTTAATCTAGTAAACAAGCTCAAGGACATTGTTTTCAAATACAAGCCACCAAAAATTCGTTCACACCCTCCAAAGCATTCGTAACTTGTCTTTGTCCGAAGGACAGTCTCACACCGTCTCTGGACTATCACATAACTGCTACTGCTTTTGTTAGCCCCAGTACTCAAAATTGTCTTTAGGCGTAAAATAAGTTAACCTAATGCTTATCACAGGTTTTATTCGCGACTGGGCTCTTACAGTAGTAAAGTTGCAGTGAAATTTAAGAATGCAGTGAATGTTTGAAAGGAAAATTGGTTCGTTTATTAGAACCGGGTACCCGGATCCGGGTCTGGGCGGGTCCGGGTCCGGCCTAACGGGTCCGGTTCCGGGCCGGGTCCGAAAATTTGGACCCGGAGCCAACTCTGATAGGAGTCTAGTAGAAACCATTGGAGAAAGTAGTAAAAACTACTGGAAAATCCAGTATTTTTGGTGCTCAGACTATTTTAGGAGATTGGTAGAATCTAATCTACTACTGAGTCCAGTAGAAATTACTGGAAAATCCAGTATTTTCCCACCAAAAATTTTTGGGGGGTCCAGTATATAATACTAAATATCTAGTAGAAACTACTGGAAATTCCAGTAGTTAGTATGTCAAAGCAGTAAAGTGTTCTACATAGATTATCTAGTAAAGTTTACTAGCTATTTCCAGTAGTTTTTAAAATACTGGACTACTTTAGTAGGAAAAAATCGCTCCGCTATGTCTTTATCGCACTGGAGCACTTTAGTAGGAAATTACTAAGATTCCAGTACTTTCTACTGGAACATTTCTAAGAGTGTAAATAGTAGGTGGTGTTATCAGGACGCAACAGTTTTTTGCAGAAAACACTAAATTTTACAGGAGTACAAAACTTTGGAAGTTGAGTACTCATTCTCTTATTTTTAAGCTATCCTACGTCTTCGGCATCTGAGCAGTGATGTTTCAAGCACAGAAACTTTCAGGTTGTACAGGTTTTTTATTTTATTTTTTTAATCAAGTGCTCAGCATTTGTCAGGCACTCATGGCCTATGGAATGCTGCCCTCCGTACTCCGAACAGAAAATGGACAAGAAACGGAGAGGCGAAGGTTGTACAGGTTTAGTTTCAGGCACTGAAACTGAAACTATTTTGAAAGGAGGCCGGAAACTGAAACTGCTCTGGAATTATTTAGGCCGCCGACTGAAACTGAAACTACCTAAATATAATTTGAGTAAAGATCTGAAACTCAAACTGAAACTAGTCCCAGCCTTTCCCTAAAACGTGATGTTTTGAAGGTTTTAAGCCGCTATATCGTTAATATTTTGCAGTGGGATCCTATTATAAATTTATGCTTTATATGTCTGAATGCCAGAAACTGCGCTTTTCTAAGGGCCTATTTCTTTAAAGATTAAAATGGTCGGATTAAACGGATTAAAAATCAGCCGGATTAAAATTTTAATTTATATTTCTTTAATGCAGGATTAAACGGATTAAACGGATTAAACGGATTAAAATTAACTCGTTTAATCCGATCATTTTTAATCCGCGGATTAAACGAGTTTATTTTAATCCATTTAATCCGCCATTAAAGAAACAGCGATTAAAAATTTTAATCCGCCAACATTTAATCCGTTTAATCCGCGTAGCTGCAAGAAAGAAAAATTATAAGTGATTATGTGAAAAATAATTATAATATATATAATATGTTATATATATGTTTTGAGGACTGTACTGTCTTGTCAAAGAATTAAGAAATCTATCTACAAGCATATCCAATTTCTCAGCATCTTTCAAGATTCTGTTCATAATGCGCTGTCTTTCTTTAGATTATCGAAATTGATCGCTCGACCAGACTAGTTTTAACGTACGCTGTGTATTTAGTGTTGTCATGTTAGAGAGAAATCCGGGCCGGGCCCGGCCCGAAACCCGCGCCCGAAACAGGCCCGAGGTCGGCCCAGATGTCGGGCCCGAAACCGGCCCGAAAGTTCAAAATTGGTAAAAATTATTTTTAAAGGGTAGTTGTAGTTTTTAGCCGATAATAAACAGAATGATGATAGGAAATAAATGTTAAAATAACATATTAGGCATTTAGGCAACAACAATAAATAAGCTTAGAAGCAATGCCTTTTAATCTTAAACAAACTTTATTGTATATACATTACTTTTAACCTCTCCTGTTTGTCTCTCGGAGTTTTATAAACGTAGTTTGAATAAACCAAGAGATACAATAAATTAATGCGTCACTCACCAATCTCACATATGTATCATTGAAAACATTTGAATGAAATCTATTTCGGTAATTCTAGAACGGTATATCGAGGTTTAGCGGAGTAAATGTACCATAACAGCAGTGATACTAGTTTTTAATCAATGTTTGGTATAAATTATACAACAGATTAATATTTTTCAATTCAATAAAAGTTGAAAGCTTCTAGTTTCAAGTATTCTCAGTAAAAATTAGGTGTGTTTCTTTCCATTTGCATCAATTTTTCCTTTGGCCCGGAAACGGCCCGGGAAAAATCCGGGCTTGTTTCGGGACGGGCCCGAAAAAAATCCGGGCCGGGCCCGGGCAGGGCCGATCCGACCGAATCTTGATCCGACCCGGGGCCCGAGCCCGAAACAGGCCCGGATGACAACACTATGCATAGTAACAGCATACGTAATGAAACTGAATTTCAAAGTAAACAAAAAGCTTTAACTCAATTAATTATTATAGCTTTATTACAATTGTTTTGCAGTATTGCTTTGTCCTTTTCAATGGACAAGTCTTGCAGGTGGCCTGCATCAAATATGAAATAATGTTAAAACAACAAATTTTGTAGGTGAAGTCGGGAATCGGAAGCTAGAACCGCAACCAGTACCGGTACCGCTTTCGAAAATTGGAACTGGCCGGACCCTTTGCTAATATACATAGAGCCCAAAAGATTTTTGTAAGCACGAAGCAAGGGTATTTTATTTTTAAGGGATTTTACCGGGGTTTTTCTGCAAAATGAGCCAAACTTTGGTATTTTCTGGGAGGATTTTGCACGTAGAAACGCAAGAGTTTTTAAAAATGCCTGGATTTAGGCTAAAATAGCTATTTTTACGAAAAGCTTCCGGCGAAGCCGGTTGGCCAAATTTTGGGCACCTAAAAAATCCCGGAGTAGGATTTTTAAGATCAATTGACATCAGAATCAAAACAGTTTTTTTGCACCAAATCAAATAGATTGCAAATTTAGAGAGAAAAATCAATCAAATCAAATCTAATGAAAATATAGAGCAAAGAAAATTAATTAATTGTGAATTTTTCAAGACAAGGTTTTGATTTGATGCGTTTTGATTCGTGACTATATATCAGCAACGTAATCGCCCTTTGGGTTTCCTAGCAACGCGACATTTCGAATTAGTTTAGTCCTTTCCTTTTGCAATTTATTGTAGTAAAAGCGTAAGGATTTTGAAGTGTATACTTTAGATCATTTACTTGACTACTGAACGATAAGAATGTAACAAACAAGATCACCCCTAAAAGGGGAATATTCCGTCATTGAGCCATTCAAATATAATTATTTTAAAATTTTCAGAAAAATTACGAAAAATCCCAATTCAAATTTATTCGATAGATGTTCAATAGATTTAAATCCAAAGCTGCGAAGATTTAAACATTTACTTAATCCATTGGTCGCAACTTTGATTTGATGAAGATAAATGTGATATGAAAAGTTTTAATTACATTATGGCAATAATCTGAGAAGCAAAATACATTCCATTGCAGTTACTTAAAATTTCAGGTGTCAGTAAAAATGCAAATTTTCAGAGTGTGCCCGGGTCCCCTGAAAGCATAGCCAATGCAGTTGTTAGGTACAACACCATTTTCTTTGAGTCTGAAGAAAACACACCGGCATATTTCCTGGTAATCTTCGGAAATATCTGATTCATGTATATGCTGCCTCATCCAAAGCAAAGCAAATGAGCAAAAACAGTCAGTAGAAAACCAAAACTCTGAACTTCAACTGTGTATTGATCTCTGGTTATTGCGATGGCAATCTTGCGACTTAGCCACTACACTACCCAAATGTGTTGACCAGGTAACTATGGCTCAATACCATAGGCTGACAGATATTAGCTTGGATGTTTCGTTTTCGAGTTCCGATCATTGAGTAGGTGTTGATCGCCAAGCAACCGCAGCTAATTCTAACCTGATTTTGAATTTGCATATACAAGCTTTGTGTGAACCTTCACTAATCGATAATAACTGCGGAGGATTCGAGAAACAAATAACGCCACGGCGTATTTTTAAATTTCAAACCATTTATTTGCTAAAATTCACTGAAACTTCTGCAGTATGTTTAGTTTGTGTACCTCTCAAAACCAAAGGGCTATCTTAATCACATTTTCTTGCTTCTAAAAAATAAATATACTAGGCCATGTGTTGAAGATAGGAGAATATCAGAGCATAACAATGGCGTACATGTATTTCATACAACAACACCGGGAAGTTATTCCGCTCCAGCGGAATAAAAAGCGTAATGCTTTATCACCTCACAGACTACTACGCTGCACACGATACCAACCATGATGTACACGTACACGACTCCTATTAAGGGGGGGGCTACTAAAATCGACTTGCCCCGACTTTGTCCAATTGGCCTACTTTTTGGCGAAGATATAGAGCATGGGTGTGGTCAAAAAAATATCGGGCACTGAGATCTTAGCTGCCTTCCAGCCATGTGCAACCGTCGCGTTTATGTACCCGACCCCCCATTTTTCGCAACTACCAACATAATTAATTAAAAATTTCTACTGACTGCTAGGCCCAAGCTTCAAAGCTGCCATTCGCCAATATGATCTGTTACACATGTCCCTACCTGTTGAAAAATACTAGATGTCTGTATCTTATGTGCATCTAAGGAATTACTCTTCAAAGTTGAAGTTTCGGTAAAAATTTAAAAAATTTTGGCTAACGAAGGGAAAATTTTATTACTGGTGCGAGCTATAGGGCTGTAATTTGGCATAAAAGGAGACCCTATAGGATAGTGTTGTGCATTGGCCGGTGCGGCCAATGGCTGGCCAATGGCCGGCCAAGCCATTGGCCGTTGGCCGAGAAAATCTCGGCCAGTTGGCTTGGCCGGCATTGGCCGTTGGCCGGCCAATGGCCGTTGGCCGGAACACGGCCAACTGGCTGGCCGTTGGCTGGCCAATGGCCGAGTGATAGATAAAACTCAAATTTACTGATCTTGTGCGTTAACTTTGTTGAAAAATTTAATTTTGCTGCATAATATCGTAAACATGTTGCTGTATAAACGTTACGTTAGATACAGTACTACAGATTTTCACTTAGATGTTGACAATTTTTATCGCTATTAGCGTTATTTTACAATTAAATTTGCTAATTGCATGCAAATTTTAAGTGTACTCCGTTGGCCGGCCAACAGCCAATGGCCGGCCAACGGCCAACGGCCAATTGGCCGGCCAACTTCAAACTCCGGCCAAGCCAAGCCAAGCCAACCATGGAAAATTTCGGCCAATCCCAACACTAATACAGTACTACAGATTTTTACTTAGATGTTGACAATTTTTATCGTTATTAGCGTTATTTTACAATTGAATTTGCTAATTGCATGCAAATTTTAAGTGTGCTAACAACGTGGCGATGAACGTTTCATCACTTTATTGCGGTCCTCCAGCAAAATTAAAACAGAGCTATAGCGGGTTGGAGCTAAATGTTTGGAAAAACTATTTTACAAATATTGTAAATTATAAATTGTACTACTGAAATGAAGTTTAATTAAGTTGACGCCTAATTAAGCACGGTAGACGAATAAAAATAGTAAATACCAGCTCGCCAACGTTGACAAATAGCTAAAGAACAGCCAATAGCTTACGGCCAAGAAACAGCCAACGGCCAACGAGCGGCCAACGGCCAACCAGTTGGCCGTTGGCCGGCCAACGGCCATTGACCGGCCATCGGCCAACGGCCAGCCAATTGGCCGGCCAACTTCAAATTCCGGCCAAGCCAAGCCAAGCCAACCATGGAAATTTTCGGCCAATCCCAACACTAGTCAATGAAGCTTTGGATTCCTCTAATTTTACACATAACTGTAAACAAACAGCTGACACACTCTCACACGTTTAAGTTATAGTAAACTAAAATACAAATTAAGTTTCTAAAAACGTAAAAGCGTATAATGTGCTTAAAAATAATCTGTAAAACCAACCAAACTAACCGGCTTCCTTTGTAATTTTGCATTTTTTAATTAGCAATAATGATAATTTATATATTTACCAAAGAAGTAACAGTTTTGATGTGCTGATGTGTAAATATTCATGTAAGATTATTTGTAAAACCACAAACATCAAACATGTTTCCTTTTATAGTTATCACCAGTTTGTATTTCAATTATTCTTGATTTTTCTTTCGAATTTAGAGAGCACCAATCTACTCTCTCTTCGAAAATTATGCAGCTAAGCCAGTGCACAGTCCATTTTTATACAAAAGATACTTAAGATTTGAAGACAAGGCGACGCCTTCTTTTTATTCACAAATATTGCTCAGAGGCAGTTTTTGCAGTTTCGCTTTTGAAATAAGGATGAGTTATGTCTACGGAAATGCCGCCTTTCTTTTGAAAAGCAGCTGATAGGTAGACAGACATGGCAATACAAAAACTGTCTGCAGTGCTTGCCTTGCAGTTGCTTTTGAAAGCATATGAAAACAGAAAGCAGGCCACATAAGCACTGACTTAACATTTATCTCATTTTGGAAGGAGATAAAGAGAAGGCTGATTGTCTTAATTCCGTTTTTGCTTCTGCGTTTGTTGATGATAATGGAGTGGATCCACCGTTTAATTCTAGATGTAATACGGTTATGGATGATGTGCATTTTGATGAATTTATTGTGTGGTCTGCCCTAAATCGCTTAACTGCTAAAAAGTCCTCTGGTGCGGATGGTATTCCATCTATCTTGTTGAAGAAACTTTCTTTAGAATTAGCGGGACCTCTAAGTCAAATTTTCTCTCTGTCGTATGCAACGGGTCAGGTACCGAAGAGATGGAAAACGGCAAATGTATGCCCAATATTCAAAAAAGGCAACAGACAGGACCCTAAAAACTATCGTCCTGTTAGTCTTACAGTAGTTTGCTGCAGAGTAATGGAAGATATACTTAAACGGGCTATGATGAAACATACATTGGAAAATAAGCTTATTTCTACAGCTCAACACGGGTTTCAAGCGCGAAAGTCTACTGTGACACAATTGTTACTGTTTGTTACTGAAATTGTCAAAGTGTTGGATAAGGGTAAATGTGTGGATGTAATTTATATAGATTTAGCACGTGCATTTGATACAGTTGGACATTCAAAGCTCATAAACAAAATGAAATCATATGGATTCCCTTCGAAAGTCATAAATTGGATTGCAGATTTTCTTGATGAAAGGAAGCAGCGGGTCAAACTATTAGGATCTCTTTCAGCTTGGGAAGACGTTAAAAGTGGTGTACCGCAAGGATCCGTTTTGGGACCTCTTTTATTCTTATTGTTTATTAACGACTTACCAGATTGGGTGATAAATTCTAGTATTAAGTTGTTTGCAGATGACGCTAAGGTGTATAGGGAGGTTTCAGATGTTAATGCACAGGTATTGCTACAGGAGGATTTAGATAGTATATCTAGGTGGTGTGTGGAATGGCAGTTGAATATCTCAGTGCCTAAATGTTTAGTTTTAAGACTGTTTCCTTATGGCTGTAATAGAAACGTTTTTCAGCTACCTCATGATTATACATTAAATAATGTACAGTTATCTGTTGTTCAAAATGTTCGTGATTTGGGAATTACAATGGATGATAATTTAACTTTTACATCTCATGTTGCCAAATTAAGATCCAAAGCTGCCAAGAGAATGGGTTTAATTTTTCGAGTCTTTAAATGTAAAAGTAGAACCTTTTTGAAAAAAATGTTTACTACTTATATCAGGCCCATAGTGGAATATGCTACTGAGGTTTGGAGTCCTAGGTTTCTGAGAGATATTAGGTCGATTGAAGCCGTGCAGCGTTCCTATACTAAAAGAATAGCTGGTTTGGAAAATTTGCCTTATCGTGATAGACTTCAAATATTGGGTTTAGACTCGATTGAATTGAGAAGATTAGTTTTTGATTTATGTACTTTGTATAAGATTGTTCATAACTTAATTGATATAGAGTTTGATTCTTTGTTTCGTTATGCGGCTGTAATTGGCACACGCTTACATTATCTAGCGTTACGACCTGAAAGATTCAACCGATTTCATACCAGTTATTTTTACCATCAACGAGTATGTAATATCTGGAACCATTTACCTGAAGAAGTAGTGAGTGCTGAGTCCTTTTCTATATTCAAAACTAGACTTCTGTCAAATAGAGAGTTACTCAAAAGGTATGTTCGAGGGTGACGGGTTTTAATAAAAATTTAGGTTTAATATATTTTCCTTTTCGAATTGTCTTTCTGGGTTAAACCTAACATTTTATATATGCTTTTGGACTAATTTGATGAAATTTTAGGTGGGTGTGCTTGTAAGGCACCAGATGGTGCGTATGTACACCCATAACCGCCCATAATAGCTCTGGTTCATGTTATCAATGCTTGCACATTATAGTTAGTATATATGTTGTACAGTAGGGACCCACCAATGAAATTGTAATCCTGTGCCCCATTCAGATTACTAATGTATGCAAATTTTGATGAATATAACTCCCAGGGAGGGTGAATGAAATGAACTGGTATGCTGCAGCCTCTCCGTGCTGGCTGGGTCCCACGAATATCTGTAGTATCTATGTAGAATCTAAAGGGCTTTTTCGTTTATCGTACAAATCCAGATTTGCCCAGTTACAGTTATTCGTAGTCTGCACGGTCTAGATCCCACCAAGGTAGTTTGGGGTAAGTAGGTGAGATGTAGCATACCTACATACGCTAGGGGAACAGCTTTTGTTAAAGAAAAATTGCATGTCAATTTTTCTCAAAGTTGAAATAACTTGAATATATATTTCAATTTCTTTTGCTAGATTTGGCAACGTTTATACATACATTATATGTATATATATAAAATTTGAGAAATCAAAATTGTTTAGGTATATAAACGTTTTGATGCCAATTTAGTACTTTTATGTGATACGTATGCGTTTATACGTATATTATTGCGAAAATAGATATAAATTGTTTAAGTATATAAATTTTTTGATACTAATTTACATACATGACGACGATTACAAAGTTTAGTGCTATCAAAAGCTGTGGACTGCACTTGTTCGAGGGGCAACTGAGCAGCGTACGTACGTCTGTTTGCGTATTTTGGAGTATATATAACATGAAATTATGACTGTGTGCTATGTAGTTCTCCCGTTTTGTGAATAGTAGGGCTTAGGGGCGAACAGGTGCAATCCATGAGGTGGGTCCACAGTACAAATGTGCAAACAGAATTATACGTGATGTTTGCGTACTGTGGGGCGGTTGTTCATTTCATTCCATTCCATTCCATTTCATTCCATTCCATTCCATTTAGGTATATAGGTAAGTATATGCAGGCAGTGACCCTGACCGCAAGCACTGCCTGCGCACGCGTTCACTGCCTGTGCACGCGCATGCAAAGGGAATGTAATTTTGACCAGTACTGTAGCTTCATGGTTGCCATTTGCCAATATAATTTGGCACATGTGCTCCTATCTGCAGAAAAATACTAGACGTCTCTATCTTATCTGCATCTAAGGGAATTATTCTTCAAAGATGAAGTTTCGGCAAAAAATTAAAAACTTTTGGAAAATTTTATTACTGGTGCGATCTAAGGCAGTAATTTGGCACATACAGAGGCCCTATAGGAGTACTCATTTGTGCCAAATGGCAAGAAATTCTGCCGCTTCAAAAAATTTTTAAGTCAACTTTAATTTTCAAAAATTGCCAAAATCTCCTTTTTTGGCAATGGTACCTCAGAAATCGAAAAAATCAAATTTTTTGAAATAAAAATTTTTTTGAGATATTTGAGCTGAGCGTGGTCGAAAACACCCACAAAAGATTTCAGCTCGATTATTGTAGGTTTGTGACTTCTACGCCTGCAGAAAGCCTATACACAGGATCCGACAGACTGAAAATGGCGGTTTCGGCAATTTTTGAAGATAAACGTTGACAAAAATTTTCATGCGGCAGAATTTCTTGCCATTTGGCACAAATGAGTACTCCTATAGAGCCTCCTTTTATGCCAAATCACAGCCTTATAGCTCGCACCAGTAATAAAATTTTCCTTTCGTTAGCCAAAAATTTTTTAAATTTTTGCCAAAACTTCAACTTTTAAGAGTAAGTCCCTTAGATGCAGATAAGATTTAGTGCTCCTCCTTAATGGGGGGGTCTATTTTTGGGTCGTTTTTTCTACTTTTGCCGATCTCGCTGATTTTCACATATATATTTTATTGTCCAAATGGTATATTTTAACGAGTTTTTAAAATTACAGTCGTAAGTTATAGGGTTGTCGAGTAATTTCAAATCAAAGTTTAGGAATCTGGACAAATTATACATTAAAATAACGCGAAGATGTTAAACTGCGGCACTCTGGAATTAGAATTTTAATTTAGGCCTTTAAATATTTTTAATTAATTCTTGAAGGATTATAATTTAACACGATTTGAGCATCAAATCAAATTTTAATCATTTAAAAATTTTTAAAAAAATTTTAAAGGCCTAACTTAAAATTCTAATTCCAGGGTACCGCAGTTTAATATTTTAGCGTTATTTCAATGTATAATTTGCCCAGATTCATCAACGTTTGTCGGGAGATTTTTTGGCGCACGCGAAAAATTTTAAACTTTTTACAACTTTTTAAATTTCCCATGTTTAACACATGAAATCTCAACTTTGAGGTTAAATTACTCGACAACCCTTAGACTTACGACTGTAATTTTAAAAAGTCGTTAAAATATACCGTTTGGACAATAAAATATGCAAAAATCAGCGAGATCGGAGAAAGTCGAAAAATGGCCCAAAATTGGACCCCCCCCTCAAGTATGTATCATGAATCTAACATAAACACTAAGAATCTGGACAAAAGAACGCTTTTGTAGACAAATTGCCCATTGTTCAGCAACCACCATTTTTGCAAAAACTTCAAATTTGAAGAGTAATTCCCTTAGACGCAGATAAGATACAGACGTCTAGTATTTTTCTGCAGATAGGGGCATATGTGCCAAATCACATTGGCCAATGGCAACCTTGCAGCTAGGGTTTTGCAGCAGGAAGAGATTTTTAATTAATTATGTTGGTTGTTGTGAAAAAGTGGGGGTCGGGCACATAAACGCGATGGCTGCACATGACTGGAAGGCAGCTAAGATCTGAATACCCGGTATTTTTTTGACCCCACCCATGCTCTAAATCTTCGCCAAAAAAGTAGGCCAATCGGACAAATTCGGGGCACCCCCATTTTAGTCGAGATGCCGCAGAGGGCTCCCTGTTGGCCATAACATTTGCATATGGTTAAGGTAAATTTC
Organism: Trissonchulus latispiculum; assembly: GCA_030248195.1. Taxonomy (NCBI): domain Eukaryota; kingdom Metazoa; phylum Nematoda; class Enoplea; order Enoplida; family Ironidae; genus Trissonchulus; species Trissonchulus latispiculum. The sequence continues at coordinate 27,091 of JASAND010005338.1, forward strand.
GAAAAAATCAAATCAAATCAATTGAAACCAAGAAAAGAATCAATTGCTACGGCAAAAAGGTAAAAATCAAACCAAATCAAAGAGATTAAATTTTCGGAACGTAAAAATCAATCAAATCAAACCGCAGCACACATGACATTTAATACGATAGAGATTGGAATACAATAATGATCAACATGAAACCAAATGCTAATGACAATTCAAGGGATTCTGCACCAATACAGTTCAAATACATGTTCATGATAATAAAATAGCAGTTCTTCCGTAAGCTATGTACAGTTTACATCAATATTGATAGATATTCATCCGCAGGCCAGGGTGCATCAAAAGAACACTTGTCGACGACGTTGGTTGCCAATAATGACATGCTTGTTTCCAGCAAATCGATCCGACAAAGTCCGGCCTGTCTAAAGTTGCACTACAGAAGATCACAATACAATACAATATTATCGTTAAAACCACTTTGCCAAACTAGAGCAAATAAAGGACGCACAAAACTAGTCAACTTTCTAGCATCAGAAATAAAAACCTGGCACTTTTTAGTGGGAGGGCCCCACTTCTCGGAGCCCCCCCCACCTTTCGGCAACCCCTTCCCATGTTTTTGGTGTCGAAAATTAAGTGTTTGAAGTCAAATTTTTAAAAGCTTTCTCAACTTTTAGCTAATTTATGGACTTATAAATTAAATTTAAGTTTAAAAACAGCGTTATCACATTAAAAATGCTAATCTTTCGCTAACAAGTTCGGTATATTTATAGCTTGGGCTCGCCCCCCCCCACTTCCCCTCCATAGGGGGGCACTATCAAAACCTTAAAGAATGCAAGGAAACCACACTTTCGCGTCTTCGATGCAGCTAGAGGAACAGAAAACGTTACGACAAACAATACTAAATACCTAACTGCGTAATGTGAAAGTGAAACCAAGTCATACCTGATGCATACTGAACGCTGTGACAAGGGAACTACGTTGTTGATGACTGCTTTCCATATTTGACCTCTGGAATGCTCTCTACAACAAGCTTAGTTTTATAGCTTTATTAATTTTATAGCACAGGATAGTCTAGAGTGGCAAAACAAATTTATAAAACCGCTATGTACCACTGACTTCGGAGTTGGTACCAATTCTAAAAGCGGCTTAATGTCGTGCAATTCCATGCTCAGAATAATGACAAAAGCCTTCATTTAAAATTTCGGGACTGGTCAAATTAGCTAACACGTTATCACAGAAAGATGTCGTGCATATCAAATTTTGAGTTGTTGTTGTTGTTGTTGTTTTAGTTTTCAGCGTAAAGCAGGAGAACCCCGCTAAATAATATTCAACCATACTGAAGTCCGCTTACCACATCGTCATAGAAAACCCACAACTTACTGAACTGAACGAAACTGAAATCGCAAACGCTCACTGTACTGTTCATCCCACAGTTACCATCATAGGAGTAGTCGTATGTGATCATGCGACTTAAAAATCTTCCCCTGTTTGAGTCAGCAGCTCACTCTTTGTGATGCAAAGTATTCTTACAATACAAATCGGCTCGCCACACACTGAGACAGCACAATCACTTGTATATTTCGGTTACTTTCCCATTGTGGGACTTTCAGCTGACTGCGACTCTACAACAGCTGCCTTTAAAGGAAGAATAACACGGGCACAGCTTCTTGCAGATAAATACACTGAAAATTTCAGATACCTGGCGAGCTACGGTATTTCGGTTCCTATAAAAGCAAAAACTACAATTAATCATAAGGTCAATGACCGCATGGATTGATTGCATAATTCGACAGTAAAAGATGGTAAATATGAAGCGAAATAAGAGGTAATGAAGAAACGGGATGCGGGAAGCGAAAAAATTAAATTCATTCACCCACCAAGTTTCTGAACAAATGATTCTTGAGACAATAAGGTATAGGAATCTGAAACTGGGGTTCAGTGAGGTCAATATACTGAAGCTTCACATTTTTCATGTTTTTTCTGCTCCGCTTTTTCCAACATTGAAATTTTAATTTAACGTTTTCGGGGTGCGGTATCTCCATAACGGAAATAATCTAATACTATAATTAGTCCAACAAAGCGGCTAAAGCCAACAAAGCGGCCCAGACTAAAACAGGACGCAAGACATAAGTAAAACAGCCAGTAAAATAATACAAACCTCCACGATTGGCCAGCAATTGGAAATCTCGTAAGATTAGGTCTGTACTTTTGAAGACCACGACCTCGTCTCGCAGCTGCTCCACCAAAACCAGGCCTGGAAGCACGACGAGCAGCGAACTGTTGACGAAACTCTAAACGGCGCTGGGCCAAGGTTTTCGCAATCCGCCACTGCCTAGAAAATTGATAAACAATAAACCAGACAACCAATGTAGGAAGAATACAATACCGATCTCCTTACCACACCAATCACACTTGGAGCAAACAAACGAAAAGAAATTCTCGCACTACGATGAATAAAATTTACATAAAAAAAGAAAAATATCTGCCCGAGGGCGGCACCTCAGAATCAGGCCTCGCCCGGACATCCTATGTAGGGCCCCTCGGTTCCGGCTTAACGCCGGAGTGAGGATGGATTTAAACCGTCCAAACGCATCGTCCCTTTAAGCTGGTCCAGGACGGTCCAGGAACAGGAAGAAGAAAGATATAGACTACCTTGACTCCACTTCTAATCATTGAGAGCAGTAATTCTGATTCTATCAGACTACTGGCATAAATATTACAACAGACTCTGTCTCCTCTAACAGTATGTAGCAAATTCAATACTCAAACAAAACCAATATTACATTTAGAAAAGAAACGACCCTAACCTTTTAGTATCACGATCAACAAGATCACTTTGCATTGGCTGAAAGCGTAGTTTAACCTTGTTCGGTTTAGCCTAAATAGGATAAAGGAAATAAACTATGTAGCTACAAACAACACAAGTCATGGATCAACAGGAGCTTGGGCTCTGGCAAAATTTCTGTTGGAGCATCGCTCGCAGACTATGAATGATTTGGAAAAGAGAGAACATTTTCAAAATATGCGGCTCCGGACCCGGTCCTGACCGGGGCGAAACTGTGGCAAACGTTTGGCAACTTGTGAACGAAATTTACAATCACAGATAATCGTTCGTTTTTGTACTGTACCCATTTGACCGAAAACAGCAATAATGTGCATTTTCTTGAAATTATTGCAAATTTCGAATTTTTCAAAAACATTTGAAAATCTTCATTTTGGACCATTTTAGTCTTCAGTCTCAGCCCCGGGGCCACGATGAGGTATCAGTCGCGGCCGGCAGTGCTTCAACTCCGCCCTGACGTCTGCCTCGGGTCTGCCAAAATTAGACTAGGTTGTTCGCAGGCAGTTTATCACCTCTTTTGAAATTTAAAATCCTCGTTCTGTCACTGAAGAAAGCTCCTACACACGCCTTTTGGAAAAAGCTTAGAAATTACATTTCAAAAGTTTCGAAAATAACTGAGAAATGACTACGCGATTTATGCATTTCTTCCATCATTTTCGTCATACGCTATTCTGAGGACTTCACTGTTTTTCTCTTTCCCAGTAATTCAATGAAGTAATTACGCACATTATTACCCACACACACACTCAACGAAGTAACGTCTGCGAAAAGCGCTTTTGCTCAAACTGGAACTCAAGGTTCATTTTGAAAATGATATTAACAATATAAGCTTACTAAGCCAGTTTGTGCAACGGCTCTGCTCGCACTCTTTTTCCAGCCAATACGCTTTCGTAAAGAGGGAGATACAGAAACTGGGGGAGATCCAGAGGAGTTAGCGAAATTGGAAATCACGCGACCGCGGACAGCGAAGCCAGCTTTCTGCAAAAGAAATTGTTCAAAACATTTATGCATAGAAGTAGATGCACACCACTGTATACAACTGGCATTTTTTTAGTGGGGGGGCCCCCACTTTTCGGTTCCCCCTCCACTTTGCGGAGCCCCCCCCCCACTTTTTTTGGGGTCGCACAAAAGTGTCAAAAAATTAGGTTTTTGAGGTCAAATTTTCAAAAATGTTCTCAATTTTTAGCTAAATTATGGACTTATAAGCTCATTTTAAGGTGGTGATTCCTTTTGGGCACATATTGTTATTTGGCGGCGTAAATCAAGATGAAATTTGATGAAACTTTCGGAAATAAGTTCTTTTAGCGTTCTAACACCCTCCGCGCAATCCCGATTCAAAAATTCGAGATTTCCGGTCAGAGCGGTGTTTCCCAGTTTCTGAACGTTTGGCAGCTGCTATACAGTTATGACTATATTCATTCGAAAGACCTCACTAAGCTTCACGTTTTTGCTCTTTAAAGCAAATTTCTAGCTTTTCTGTACCGTGAGATATAGCTGATTTTCTTGTTTTGGTGTTGTAAACTTGCCATTTTTGCAGAAATCAAATAATCCAACATTTCTTGAACTGCGCAAGCCGTAAAATCAAACTAAGGGCGTCGATCTGAAGGTCTCACAGGGACAAATTATCCGAGGCATGATCGTCTTCCAACTGCTGTTCTGTAGGCTGCTATCATAAAAAATGTAGTTTTTGCAAAAACACGACCAATTTTTTTCCAAAGATTGTGGAGCATTCACCATGCAAGCTGCAGGGCTGCTACTGAACAAATATGTTCTGCACAAATATACCCAGGGACGATTTTTTAGTTGCCCCGATTGCTGCTTTCTAGCTAAAGTAATCGCTTGACAAAGTTGGAAAAAGTAGGCAAAATACAGGTTACGCACACATTTCAGCTTATTTCTCTATAGCGAAGAGCGATTTCACCATAAATAAGAAATCGTCCCCAGCTATTTGATGGAGGTATCGAATGATATAACCGATGTCTCGCGAAAAAATTTACTTGAGTCTGCAAAAATTCTGGAAAATTATACTTCTTCTAAAATGTGTTAAAAATATTTCATAAAGGCAACATTAGTTCCGTGGCATGCATTAAAAAGAGAAAACGTCAAGCTACATTTTGATATAAAAATGGCTTCTTAACTCCAAGTAATGTATGAGTAATAATGGTGCAAACTTTATGTGACCAAAGGGAATCACCACCTTAAGTTTAAAAACAGCGATTTTCTGCGTTTTTACCTTAAAATGCTAATTTTTCGCTAAAAATTTCGGTATATTTTACATTTGGGTCGCCCCCCCTCACTTTTCGGAAGCCCCCCTCCCCACTTTCAAAACCCTAAGAAAATGCCAGTACAAGCAATAAAATGCTCCTTGAAGGCCATGGGCGCACCCAGGGGGGGGGTTTGGGGGGTTCCGACCCCCCCCGGGAATTTTCGGGGAGAAAGCAAAAATTGAGCTATTTTTAGTGCATAAAATTAAAAATTTTGAAAATTTTTCGCGCCTGCGGCGCTTTTCTACCTCTATTTTTATAATTTTTGTCTCCTGCGGCACTATTCTATAGCGATTTTAACAATGCGCCTCGCAGAGCTTTTTATTAAAATCTTTTCAAGCTTTCCAACACAAATTTTGCCATTATGTCAAAGAATTTCTCAACTTTTTTTGAAATCTTTTTAAAGATTTCCATTACGGCTTTTTTCAAAATTTCAAAAATTTTCTAAACTTCTGGGGACTCCGCCCCCCAGACCCCCCGCGTCGGCTGGCGACGACTCCTAAATCTCGTAATGTTCGTGGCTCCCCAAACGAACTCTTTGTTGAAAACTTCGCCACCGCCACCCCCACCCCCACCCTAAACGTGTCAGGCAAAGGCAAAAATTTTTTCCGGCTCGACCCCCCCCTTTTCAAAATCCTGGGTGCGCCCCTGTTGAAGGCATAGGAATATGGATCAAGATGGAATATGTAAAATGCTAAATATTTTCGGTTGTAAAGTGAGATAAGACAAGCATGTAAAATGCTAATATAAGTCCGGTGACGTTGAAAAATGCAGAAGACAAGTTTGCCTCGCACCAATATGAGTGCATGCTCAATAGACTCATATTGGCATGCTTTAAAAGAACAATATAGTCGGGGCGGGTAAAAAACGCATGGGTCAATAAAGCTCCTACTTTTTTCCGTATCTGGCTTATTCCTAGTGGGGGCGCCCCGCATTCGGCGACCTCCTCCCTCCATCCGACCCCCCCCAAATAAATTCAGACCACCCCCATAACCCTAAAAATTGCCAAATGTTACAATTTTTACCCTAAATTTTCAAAAATTTTCCGGCTTCGCCGAATTTTTTGCGTACATTTTAGCTATTTTAGCTTAAAAACACCTAAAATTAGTCATTTCTAGCGATTTTTAGCAGTTCGCACACTACAAACCCGCAAAAATTCGAAAAAGTTTCTAAAAATATGCCCCCCATTTTGGGAGAGCCTCCCCATCGATGGGGCCGGGGGTCCATGAAGCCCCCCCCCATAAAAATCGCCAAGGGATAAGCCAGCGTATAAGCCCTGGAAAACTCTAGTATGGTGCAAATTATAGTTTGGCGTGCTGGCTATCCAGAATCATACAGCGTTTCTGAATCATTCTCGCTGCGGAACAGCTCCATCACTGTTATTTGTACGGGTAAAAAACACCGGCGGGCAAGAAAAAACAAATAAACCTAGCTGTCACGAAATCTCTTATTAAAGTTCATGCTATATTAACGTGTGTACGTACACTTTTCCAAAAACTGCCAAACGTACAAACATTAAAATCTGGCAACCACAGTCATTATCATGAGGGAGCTCGGGGAGCCCCCCATAATATGAGCTATAAAGACACTTTGCGGATTTTGAAAACTGCTAATTAGGCATAACTAATTAACGGGAAGGAATTAAGAGCTAATATTTACATTTTTGAAATCTCCAGGCCAAGAGCTTTCGAATGATACCAAACTTGCCCTAAAAGAATGAACTTTGAAAAAATCGACTTTCTCTTACGGGTTTGAAAGTGGGTTTTTTCATTGTATTCTGCATGATTTTCGTCAATTTTTTGTTAACTCGATTTTTCCAACGGCTCATAGGAAAAATTTTTCTATACTATTTTTTGAATATCTAGGCAATGGTACTTAGCAAGTTTATGTTTTTTTCCGAATTCCGATTCAAAGTAAGCAAAAGCTAAATGAGCGTCCATATGAGCCCAAGAGAAACGTAGCGGCTCATATTAGCCGTTTACATCTTGTCCTCTACTTATTTAGATGTTGGCTCATATTAAACATTTTAAATCTTGTCCTTGACACATTTAAATGTTGACCATCATAGCTCATATTAACTTTTTCATGCGACTGCAAGGAGCATTTTTCCTACTTGTATTATTATATTCAGTGTCAGTCACCATGACTTGAATATATGTGAATGTGAGTTGCATAACTCATACATTAAGCCGTGGGTGTTTCTATACTAATGCTAGCATGTTTCAAAATGTTGGGTTCAAACATAAGTTAGCAATAAAGCAATCGTACACAAGTAAGCACGGGGGTCTGAAAAGCCTAGAGATTTTTGTTAAATTGAGAGCCAAGAACAATTCGTCTGAGCACTGTGAGCAACTGATATTCACTGATTTTCTTTTTGTATCGCAAGGAAAAGTGCGCACGCGTGCGTACAAGCCCAACATTTTTTGCTCATTTCAGGAAAAAGTGTGTCATTTTTGAGCAAACAGACAATGCGACCTACCCATCTTGCTGGAACGGTACTACTTTGCCCCCAAAAGCTGAGAGTTTTAAACGGAGCAAAAATTCCACTACGGCAACCTTTAATAGTTTCATTTATATATTATATTGAAACTAATCTGTATTCTTTGAATTTAGGGAAATGATGAGACCTTTTTTGGAATTTTCTATTTGCAAGCCAAGAATATGGAAGGTATATATATATAAATTTTTTCTCACCTCACTGCGTTTTACAAAAACAAACAAGTAAACATTAGTCTGGAATTTCTTTTCATCGAATAAGATTTTAGATGAAAGGTTCTCATCTTGGACTTGCATACAAATTTTCAGGGCTCAGCCCAGAGCATCAACATTCAAATGCTTTTTCGAACCGTAAGCGGGTTGTGACAGCACGGATAAAACACAAAGCTAATTGCTAACCTCCTGTTGAAATTTATGTTATCGGACGAATATTTATTCACAAATTGTCAAACGAACATTAAAAGTTGGCTGTCAGTTATGTACTTCATATTATTAAATGCAATATGCAAGAGTTTCACACCCGAGCTAGATTACGTATAGCCATGGGGGAAAAACCCACATTTTCGGATTTTGGCTGGAACTTTTTATTATAAGGGCTAGATGAGAACTATGTATATATATATACCGGGCTTATTCTAGGGAATTTTTCTTGGGGGGCTCTTTGGGGGGCCCTCGGGGGGCGAGTCATTCTTGGGGGGGGGCGAAAATTTTTCAAAATTTTCAAAAATTATCTAAAAACATGCTAAAAATAGCGCTGTTTTTATAGTAATCCCCAGAAAAGTTCATTTTTAGTGCAAAAATAGCGCTTAAATAGGCAGAAATCGACTAAAAATCTCCGGCGAAGCCGGTAAATTTTTGAAAATTGAGCCTTCTGAGCGATTTTTTCAGGACAAAAGTTGGTACCAAAAGGGGCACCCACTTTTTTGGGGGGGGAAGGGTGTTTATGGGGGCCCCCCCCACCCCCCCCCATTAGAATAAGCCCAGATATATATATATTATATATATATACATATATATATATATATATATATATATATATATATATATATATATATATATATATATATAGTCAACCGGGCATCTTTGACAATTTCAAACTTTGAGTTGAAAATATTGTACAAAACCATTTTTTCACAATAAAATAATGTAATCTAATCAAACTATTATGATAGTGCTAAAATTGACGAACGAAGAAGGGGGAAAAAAAGGGGGAAAGGGGAGGGATGGTAGAGGGGAAGGGGCCGGGGGAAGGATAGGGGAGGGAAAAGGGGAAAATGGGACAGGATAGGGAGGAAGGGGGAAAGGGGCAACAACGGGGGGGTTGGGGGGTGGGGTTGGTGGGGGGTGGGGGGGGGGGGGGGGGGTGTGTGGGGGGGGGGGGGGGGGGGGGGGGAGGTGGTGGGGTTATGGGGGGGGGGAATTTGGGTGTGGGGGGGGGGTGGGGTGGGGTAGTGGGGGGGGGGGGAGGGGGGGGAGGAAAATTAAATGTAATTGGGGGGAAGGGGGGTAAGTTTTTTTAATTTTTTTTATTTTTTTTGATATATATATATGTATATTATATATATATACATATATATACCATCGTATTTGGCGTACTTAGATCCTTCTTTTAAGCCAATTTGCACTTCTCTAAGTTGTACCGTTAGGCCGGTATAATGCAAAAAGTAGCGGGGGAAACCTAAATGGGGGGGAACCCACCCCTCACAAGTCTCAAAAATTGTCTTAGCGCTAAGCTGACACTTCCGGTGTAAAATTCAACTCTTTTTAGCTAGTATAAATAAAAAACCCGATCTAGGTACCTTTTTGAGATTTCATGTGCCATTGAAAATGCAGCATCAAACGGATAGGTTTCATAAAGTTTAACACATAAACATAGGGGAATTTTTAAAAAATGCTAAAAACGATGTAATTTGATAAAACTTGTTAGTCTATCGTGTAGAGAATGGTTTTTTACGTTCACTTGGCTGTTAAAATCCACAATTGGACCTGTCCTGGATCCTCCAGTACCGAAATGGCACTTTCAGGGTTTTGGCCCCTAGGTAGCCAGGGAAGCAAAATTATCCAATGACACCATATATGATGATGCAGCGTCCTGGGTAGTACCGTGCTATAGTGTCGAATTGTTTCCCTGTTTGGTTGTTAAAAAAATTTTCAAAAAAAAATTGGGTGGGTTTACCCCCCCCCCCCAAGCAGGGGCGAATTCAGGGGGTGGGCCGGCCGCCCTCCCCGTCGCCCCGTCGCGATTTGAAGGTAGGAAAGAAAAATTAAGGAGAGGAAGAGGAAAAAGGACAAAAAACCAAAAAACCGTCGGCGCGACTTCTCTTTTTAACCGCATATTTATTGCATTTATGAAGAAAAATCTTAAAACGCATTCGATTTTTCAGAGAAAATTATATACAATTTTTGTCTAAAAATGTCAAGAAGTTTAAAACATGTTCTCAGTTCCTCCGTATGAAAAGAATTAATGATCCGAAGACCGATTTTATTGCAAAAACAAAAAATTTCATCAAAAATTCTACAGCCCCCCCGTCATCATATCACTGGGCTTATTCTACTTCCGCCAGTGCCCCAAAGTGGGTTTTCCCCCGCCACATATGGAAATGTGTCAGCCTAACGGTGCATCGGATCGGCCTAATTTTTGCTGTGTGCAAAGAGGAAGACTTGCCATCATTGCAGATATTTGCAAAACTTTTCTAGACCAACTCAGTCAAAAGTTACATCGGTCCAAACTTTTGCAAAATTTGGCATGGTTGGACCAAAAAGTAGGTGTCATTTTCAAAATGTCACATAATGAGCAGGAGTGAACCAAATGACTTGATCTTTGCAGCGTAGGTAAGAAATAGTCGCGATTCCTGCTGCTATGTTTTGGAGCTCATAGCTCCAACCCTTGGTCCAGGAGGCGGGTGGGTTTTCCCCCCAAAATCGGGTGGGTCCCCCCATGGCTATAACTCAAACGTTAACCACGGGTGTTCCTGGCTTATCCCTTGGCAATTTTTTATGGGGGGGGGGGGCTTCCATGGGGGGGGGCTCACCCAAAATGGGGGGGGGCATATTTTTAGAAAATTTTTTCGAATTTTTGCGGTTTTTTGTGTATTACTTCTGAAAATTGCTAAAAAATGACTAATTTTAGGTGTTTTTAAGCTAAAATAGTGAGTATTTAGGTAAAAATTCGGCCAAGCCGGAAAATGTTTGAAAATTTAGGGTAAAAATGGTAAAATTTGGCAATTTTTGGGGTGATGGGGGGGGAGGTCGGGATTTATGGGGGGGGGCTTTTCATGGGGGGGGGGTCCTCGAATGGGGGGGGAGGTCGCCGAATGGGGGGCGGCCCCCCCCCCCACTAGGGATAAGCCAGTGTTCTCATGTTAGTGCTAACTTGTTTAGTAATTGTTAGCTTCCCACCTAAAGATAAAACAGTACGTATATACTAGAGATGCACCGAGGCCGCCACTACCGGGACCGGGCCTGGAAACCGAGGATCCGAATAGAAAATTTTCAAAACTTTTAAATTCAAATTTTGCAATAATGTCTGATATATATACAAACGTTACTATCGTTGTTTTCATTCAAATCGGTGGGAAAACAAACGATTTGAAACCAGGGGCGGATCCAGGGGGGGCGGGGGGGCGGCCGCCGGGGGGGGGGGGCCCCCCCGGCGCCCTTCGCGATTCGAAGGTAGGAAAAATTAAGGAGAGAAAGAGGAAAAAGGGCAAAAAACCAAAAAATTTCGCGCCTTCGGCGCGAATTTTCTACTTTTTAACCGCATATTTATTGTATTTGTGAAGAAAAACCTTGAAATGCATCCGATTTTTCGAAAAAAATTACCATTTTGCCTAAAAATGTCAAGAAGTTTAAAAAATTTGTTCAGTTCTTCAGTATAGAAAGAATTAAAGATCCGAAGGCCGATTTTATTGCAAAAACAAAAAATTTCTTCAACTTCTGGAGGGCTCCGCCCCCCAGACCCCCGCTGGGAAAGTTTTACCGCCCCCCCGTCACGAAATCCTGGATCCGCCAGTGTTTGAAACACTCCTTGGCTTTCGAAATTTCAAAAATGTTAAAAATTTACAAAATTTTGCTAATTTTTGGCCCCGGTCGGGACCGAGGCCTGACCACCGGGACCGGGACCGGGGCCAGGTACCGGTGCATCTCTACTATATACCGAAGCAATTGCAGAGGTCTGGGGTCGCAGCCCCCAGAAACAGAGAGATTTTTGTGAAATTGAGCCAGCAGAAATTTTTCTGAGCATTTTAGGCGTCTAATTTTCAGTAACTTTTCTTTTTGTCGCTCGCAATGTAACGAGCATGAAGCGATAAGTAAAAAGGACGTAGGTAGGTACGTATACGTCGCGACGATGGCGTAATCTGAACTCGAGACTAATGACGTCAATAGGGTCCGAAATTGGTGTCTTGCCGACACCTGGCATGTGCTTTCGTCATTGCTATTGTAAACAGATGATGTTCACACTTGCGACGCCGACCAAAACGTGCCTATCCACGTGCAACTGAAAAACTATATAAAGTGGACCTAAATCACATTCTGGGGAATTAGACTCAGTTGAGGTTTGACTCAGTCAGTGCCAGACTTGGTCTGTTCAGAGTCTAGGCTGTCCTATCTTATTATATTAGTTCGACCTTTGGAGCTGCTGGGTCGCTTACGTGGAACATCACCTGTGACTATATTGTGTACCCTGCTCTCTATGTAGCTCATCTGTATTAAAGTAAGTGTATAGTAATTTATAGTAGTAGTTTAAAGCTCTCCCAACTTAAGCAGCTCGGTACCAGCTTATAGCAGAATAGCTGGTCACATTTGGTGCCGAAACCGGCTACCTACGACCTTTCTTTCTACGCAGACCAGACGGAAATATGTCCGGTAAACAGAAAGTGCCCTCAGTAAGGGCTGAGTTTTTCAGAGAACGTAATCTCATTGACCCCAAACTTATACCAGTGTATAAGGGGGAAACCACAGATAATTTTGACGAGTTCATAAGTTATTTCGAGCGAGTTTCGCTAGTAAATCAGTGGACACCGAAACTCAAAGTTGCGCTGCTGCCTGCATATCTGCAAGGATATGCAGCAAATGTTTGGACGTCCTTGCCAGCAAGGGTGCAAGAGTCCTGGGAGCAGGTAGTGAAGTCTTTGAAAGATCGACTGTCGAGCAGCTCGACCAGCATACATAGCTCAGAGTTGCACAGACGTGTACAGAAATCGACCGAGTGTGTCGAAGAGTTTGCAAGAGCTATTCTGAAACTGACGCTAAAGGCGTATGGTGAGTCACTTAGCGGTGATTCTCTTAATATACTGATGAGAGAAATTTTTCTCAATGGGCTTCGGCCAACATTAAGACGTTTCGTAGCAGGCTCATGTCCTTCAAGCTTTTGGGACGCTGTTTCCCTTGCTAAAGAACAGGAAGATTATGAGAAATTGGAAAACCAAACGAGTGGATCTGCAAGGGCGGCATCATTTCACGACTTTAATCCTGACTACGCTATTCAGAATAGGGAAGGATCTTCGGTGACAGAAGTAGCAGAGCAATTAAAGTTGCAAAATGAGATTTTAGGTAAACAAACTCGACTGTTGCAAGAACAGCACGAGAAACTCCGGAAAGCTTTCCTCACGCGAAATCTAATAGATAACAGGGCTCTAGTCGAAGAAAATAGAGGTAAAAGTCCTACAGAGGAGAGGCATAAGAGCAACAAATTTGTTGCAATTGTTCAGCATACCTAAGACAGGGAAGTACGGGATAGGTGGTCTCCCGCAATCAAATCCCTAGAACACTTTGGCTATAGCAATACAATGTGTCCATATGAAACTAAACCATTAAATACAATGTATCGACATGACAGCAAAATGCTCAGACCACAGACTCAGCACCTCGTGGGGCGCAATCTGCCGTCAGGGTCGGCATCGTGTCACGCCGTTTCAACGGACAAAATGACAGAGGTAAAGCCTGATGAGCATATCAACGCGTGTGCGTTGATTAATGACGGCCAACCTGCAATCGTTCTAGGTTGGGCAAATGGGATTCCAGCCGAAATGCTGGTAGCTGCAAGCAGCACAGTTACACTGGTAAACTCTTATTTTGCTTCGAACGTTGAACACTGTAACGCTTTTCATGACACCAGGATTGGTGCTTTTACTGCAGACGGAATGTGTTCTGTTCAGTTAAAATTAGAATCGAAACAAGCTACAGTTAATGCATATGTAGTACCGCAGCTTCCTTTTGATGTAATTCTGGGTATGAAAGCTGTGGAGGTGTTAGGAATTTCTACAGCACCTCCAAAATTTGGAACTGAATTACATGATACATTATTACAGCCCAGTCAAACCTTTGAAGCAGTGGGGCTCGTACCCGCTAGTAAAGTAATGCATAACAGCACTGGAGTGCTTGTATCCGGTGTGGTGAAGGAAACAACTTCGCGTTTTTGTGCAAATTCTGTGGCAGTAGAAATCGAACCAATATCAACTACGTGTCCTCAAAAAGTTTCTTGCGTGGTTCCAGACCACTCTGACGCTTTAGTTGAGTGTAAAAGTTTAGCTACGAAAATAGATGCGTGCAGTATCTATACTGCAGCTGAGTCTCACGGAGACTCAAATCGGAAAAAGGCACGCGATAATACTGCTGCAGTAGAATATTACAATAAAGACACGATGGAGACAAAGACACAAGTTATTGCAATTATAGGTAAAAAGCTACCTCCACTGCAATTAGACTTGACTGGCAGTGAGGATATTCCAGCAGTCACTGGTAAAATACCGCAAGCTTTAATGGCAGTCTTTGTTTGGGTTGTCTGCGTAGCAGCCATATTAGATAGTCAACCCTCGACGGTTGCGAACATACAACAAGTTCATCGCCTAGAGAATACTGTAATCCAGCGAAAACAAGTTGCACAACATGCAGACAATGCTGACTACTCTCATGTTCTCAGAAGGTTGGTAGTAAAAGCTGTAGAAGCTTGCATCTCCTACTCATTTGCGTCAAAGGCTGACGTTATTGCAGGACCTAAAGTATTACCTGAGAATGACACTGCTGTAAACCTAGTAGTGCCAAGAGGCTACAGCGCAGTACTGATTCTTAAGGTTCTGGTCCATGCCCTTATTTGGCTGTGCCAAGCACTGGTGGTACCCAGAGACGAGGCAAATAAGTGCTCTACTTTTATCGAGATGGGTCTTGTGACAGGTTTCGATGATTCGCCAGTTGAGATACTGTCAGTTCGCTATCTAAGGACCCGTCAGACGAGTAGCTGGAACGATACTGTCGGTAGGAATAAAAACTGGCGTGTGGTGCCTCACAAGAAAGTGCGCCCATGGACTACCGATTACCTTGCGGGTAAAAGGGTTCGTGGACCTTTTGCTGCAGGTGCAGCAAGAGCTAAGTATCAGATCAGTCACTACTGGTGGCTGTTCGAGCTTTTAGCAAAGCTTGCGTTGCTATCCATGATTCTAAGTTTGCCAAGTTCTAAGTTGAAGAAGCCAGCTGTTATGCTGCTATCTCTGAAAATCAGTGGACCGACAGTTGCACTAGGAAGAGTCGGTCCAACAACGGTAACAGATTTCCATTCTTCAACTACAAAATGACGGAGGTGAATGGTTAGGAGTCAGCTATGAAATACAACTAATAAATCAAGATTTTGGACTTTGCTGCTCTTAGCCATGGTAGCCTCCTGATGGAAAGAACGGAACTCTGCTAATAAAACTGTTACGGAATTATTTTTTTAATTTAGATTACAACTAGAGATCCGAAGTGTTGCAATTTGCATGCAGTAAACAGACGATAGCCTTGCCAACAATCACACTCGTTTAGACAAATGTTTTGACAAACAAGTTTTGCCTTGGCTGCAAATTTTGAGCTCATCTGAAAAGGATTTCAAATATTTTCGCAAAATGAAAAATTGATTGAATTTTGGTTTGATCGAATGAGTGACACTAAAACAAGGTTCTGATTCAACAACTTTACCTGCGGAAGTAAGGCTACGTGTAGAATGCAACACGACGGAAACCCTACTTTGCTCGTAAATATTTTGTTTCGACGAAAGCTGCATGCCAGAAAGGTCAAAGTCAAATTTAGAAACCTAGTCTAAGAAACGATACCTGAGCTCTTGATAGATGGGTGCATAAATGACGGAAAGTTACGTATTTTGCGTAAAAATTAGTGGTATTTAAGCCTTGTGTAAAATAATTTCGATGTTTTGGTTTAGGTTAAGCTAAAGTTACGTACTAATTTAGGTTTTTTAAGCTGATCAAGTAAGTTCAATGGGATAACCAAACTCAGAGATTCTGATTTAACCGCCCAATCAGAGCGTACACAGTACATAGGTACGTATCTATATCAAGGAGAGAGACTGAGATTTCGCTTTATCTAAGGTTACGTTTTTTAAGTGTGTATCCTAGTTTCTGATTTCGGAAACGGTGCACTTGAAAATAACTGAAGTAAAAATTCTGGCTGAACTGAAAGCATATAATTATGTACTTTGAATATTTTATTATTGTTATGCATGATATAACAAGCGTTAAAATTTAGCTACAAAATTTTTGTGCACTTCTGACGGTGTTTTAAAGTTATGGCATCAAAGGTAACTAAGTTTAGTAATTTTAGCAATTTAGTAGTCAAAGTTTAAGTTCAAATTTCGGAAAAATGCACAGAATATATATACAAATTATATACATAAGTTTAAGTGTATACATAAGCATACGTATTTCAAGTTAGTATATAATCGCGAAAATGTGAGCATATGATCATTGTAAAAGCGTCATCATTGTAAAAGCATCATCTAAGCATCTAAGCCAACCTCACACGAAATGACAAAGTCTGTAATGTTTTCTTCTGGAAAATGTCAAAGGTCTTCCAGACGTCTAGAACTTAGCAAGCACGTGCGTTACACAACTAAATTTTCAAACTATGCTTTTAATAGAAAAGTGTAATACATGTCGCGTTTCGCAACAATAACATTTACACAAAATTTTGATCACGTAATTAAAGATTGTTTATCATTTGGTTTGACATACATAAATGATGGAACTATGAATCATTCGAATTTGTTTTAAATTATATAGATTAAGTATTCCAGCTATTCTTCCCTTGCCCATAGGGCTAAATTCATACGCAGTATTCTCTCTGAACCAGTAGTCCCACTCAAAATTCATTATTGCTGCAAAAGTGTTTTATATATGTTCGCACGAAAGCCTGTAGAAAA
Organism: Trissonchulus latispiculum; assembly: GCA_030248195.1. Classification (NCBI taxonomy): domain Eukaryota; kingdom Metazoa; phylum Nematoda; class Enoplea; order Enoplida; family Ironidae; genus Trissonchulus; species Trissonchulus latispiculum. Next base: position 43,865 of record JASAND010005338.1, read on the forward strand.
GCTATGTCCAAGCTGTAAGCTTAACATGTACGTCTAAATGCATAAATATATACGCAAATTGCAGTATATACATATATACACGTAAAATTTATTGCACAGCACATAGTGCATATATAATACATGCATATTGCATGCCTAAACGTTAGGTAGTTATATAAAGACGGCACAGAAAAGAAATCTAAGAATAATTTCAATTCATATAAAGTTTTGAAGTCTTGTCTCGCTTACCGATTACTCGATGTTTTCGCTAAGTTCAAACATCGCAAAATTTTGCAATTTGCTTTGAAGTCTAACTTCTTTTGGCCTGAAGTTAGCATGAAACGATTTTTATAAAATCCAGCAAAATATATATATATACAAGAATAAAAATGCTCCGGTGGAGCATGAAAAATGCAATATGGGTGACATTCGGTTGTAAACGGACAGAGGACTAGGTTTTAAAACGTTAATATGGGAGGGGTAGGTTGTAAATGCCAGGAGGACTAGGTTAAAAGCGCACTAATATGGACCAGCTTCGCTGAACAACCCATATTCGCGGAAACTGTCCAGAGTTTCTATCGGCTGCTGCTTGCTGTTGCTATTGGCAGTTCTTCGGAAAATTGTACGACTTTTGTCAGCATGGCCTGCAAGTATATATTGTGGTCGTGCTCCTTATTATACAACTTAATAATACACGTCCTCCATAATGTCAACTGCTTTTCGCATCAACTTAATACAAGATTATGTGCTAACACTGCAGAAAAAACACCTTGAACACCTTTCTACCAGAACTGCATTGTTTATTTGGAATACGTAAGCTTTAATATTTCACAATCGTCCCGCTTGCTTTGAAAGCTGAATAATGTAGATCTTACTCGTATGTCATGTGGAGTGGAGCATGAGTGACCGCGAATATGGGTTGTTCAGCGAAGCTGGTCCATATTAGTGCGCTTTTAACCTAGTCCTCCTGGCATTTACAACCTACCCCTCCCATATTAACGTTTTAAAACCTAGTCCTCTGTCCATTTACAACCGAATGTCACCCATATTGCATTTTTCATGCTCCACCGGAGCATTTTTATTCTTGTCCTATTTCATTTTTAAGGTTCTCAGTAAATAGCAAAAACGTTAAAGCTGTGTGAAAGAAACTTTAAAAATTCCGCCAATCATTAATAGTCAACCGAAAGTACCGAACAAAGAAGCTTGAAAAGTTCCAAGTTCTTCCTTTTTCTCTATTTTGACAGAAATCCAACATCCAGTATCCATGGCTGCAATAGTTTTAGTTACTGTATATAGCATATAGCACTCTACTGCAGCGCAACCAAATGAAAACTTTGCTTTCGGTGAAGGAAACTCATACGGCACGATTTTCAATGCTCTGCCGCACTTGTGTGCAAAATTTCGGACGATTGCAACTTTCCTGTAGCTAGTTATAGGCCGTGCTGTGCTTCAGCATCACTCTGCTGCAGCGCAACCAGATGCAAACTTACTGCCAGTGAGGGAACTTCATACGGCACGATTTGCAATGCTATTCTGCACTTGTGTGCAAAATTTTAGACGATTGCAACTTATCTGTAGCTAGTTATAGGCCGTGCTGTACTTCAGCAGCACTCTACTGCAGCGCAACCAGATGCAAACTTACTGCCAGTGATGGAAATTCACACGGCACGATTTGCAATGCTATTCTGCACTTGTGTGCAAAATTTTAGACGATTGCAACTTATCTGTAGCTAGTTATAGGCCGTGCTGTACTTCAGCAGCACTCTACTGCAGCGCAACCAGATGCAAACTTACTGCCAGTGATGGAAATTCACACGGCACGATTTGCAATGCTATTCTGCACTTGTGTGCAAAATTTTAGACGATTGCAACTTATCTGTAGCTAGTTATAGGCCGTGCTGTACTTCAGCAGCACTCTACTGCAGCGCAACCAGATGCAAACTTACTGCCAGTGAGGGAAATTCACACGGCACGATTTGCAATGCTATTCTGCACTTGTGTGCAAAATTTTAGACGATTGCAACTTATCTGTAGCTAGTTATAGGCCGTGCTGTACTTCTGCAGCACTCCACTGCAGCGCAACCACATAGTAGCATCGTAATAAGTATACGAAACGTATCTATAATAGTTTGTCATGTCCTAAACTATCTGTATGCCGAATTTCAAATACCAGTGACGAATGAATAACTTGTTATCGACGGTGCTGTGTTTGGGGCAGCACATACAGCACGGTGGAAGCTAGAGAATGCACCAACTACGTAACATAGCTACAGTTCCCCCTTACTACAGACATGATTTTCGCCAAGTTTCATATGTTCAGCCGTTTACAGTAAGTCTACAGACAGCGTGCTGTGGTTGTTGCATAGCAGTACAGCACGATAGCAGCACCGCACAGCGCTGCGACTATGCTCATCGTGTTCAGCGACCCTGATAACCCTTATATGCGTCCCATTATATGGCCCAAAACAGCGTATTTAGGCCTATTTTTGACTATTTCCTGTAGACTTGGGACTTAGAAATTTTCCGAAAATGGCTATTTGGCCGGACCAACTTTGGGCCGGCCGCCAGAACGATCCTGGCCAGATATCAAAAATCGCCCTCGTTAGGACATATAAACCCTTCCGTGGATCCTTATGCAACAAACCACGTCTCTCTAGCGTCTTCCCTGAGTCCTGTAGCTTTGACAAAAAATTGGCCATTTTTGGCCATTTTAGCGCCAAGTCCACTTTTGGCCGGCCGTACAGGTGGCCGGCCGGGCCGGGCAGCGAAAAAATATCAAAAAGGTTCACTTTCGGGGTATATACGTTCAGAAAAACCAAACTTCACCTGCTGAAAATGCCCAGATCGTTCTAACACTGCGACAGAAAATTGCATTTTTCCAAGCGTGACTTACACGGAAAAAAAAAAACAAACGGACCTAACTTGCCCGGAAGCGAAAATTTTCAAAGTTGGAAATTTTGACCAAAACTTTTTTGCGACATGTAGTACTCGTCGTGTAGATTCCAACGATACCAAAATTGTCCAGTTTGGTTGAGTATTGAGTTGGCACGGACCTCGAACGGGTCTCCAAGGGCCGCACTGAGCCTTTTACACCCATATTATAGGGGAGCGCTCTCGCGCTCCCCTATATATATATATATATATATATATATATATATATATATATATATATATATATATATATATATATATATACAAGTAGGAAAAATGCTCCTTGCAGTCGCATGAAAAAGTTAATATGAGCTATGATGGTCAACATTTAAATGTGTCAAGGACAAGATTTAAAATGTTTAATATGAGCCAACATCTAAATAAGTAGAGGACAAGATGTAAACGGCTAATATGAGCCGCTACGTTTCTCTTGGGCTCATATTGACGCTCATTTAGCTTTTGCTTACTTTTAATCCAACACTGAAATGGCTTGCATGAATAACGACGCATAAACATTAATTTTGCAAAGCTGTACGTAAATGTTTTCTTCTCCACCGCTACATCCAAGTACACATTTAAGGCCACCATATAAGTCAACAAAATGAAACCGAAGTCCAATCTAATGAAGAAATTGTGAAATCTTGAGAAATCACATTTGAAGTTATCATCGTCATTAATCATGTCATTAATCATCACATTAATTCAATATTCTCAAGCCAATCAAATCGTTTATAAACACTGATGCTTATATGCCAACCGTAAACTGTATATATGTTTGCCATTTTAGTCGCGTCAATATGAGCCCAAGAGAAACGTAGCGGCTCATATTAGCCGTTTACATCTTGTCCTCTACTTATTTAGATGTTGGCTCATATTAAACATTTTAAATCTTGTCCTTGACACATTTAAATGTTGACCATCATAGCTCATATTAACTTTTTCATGCGACTGCAAGGAGCATTTTTCCTACTTGTCCTCCGTCTAGTTTTTGGGAACGCTGCCATAACTGTGGCAGCAGCAATCACAAATCCCACCAGTGAATTACCAATGCCCAATAATCTTTGCATGCAAAATTTCAGCCTTTCAGCTATCTCCAGTTGCTTGAACCAGGACCTGGTTCAACTCTGAACCAGTTGAACCAGATTTGGCCAGCCATGGGTCGGATCACCAAAGTAACACCACCAGTGACTTCCCCATGCCCAATAACCTTTGTATGCAAGATTTCAGCCTTTCAGCTATCTCCAGTAGCTTGAACCAGGAACCGGTTCAACTTTGAACCAGTTGAACCAGATCTGGCCAGCCATGGGTCGGATCACCAAAGTAACACCACCAGTGAATTCCCCATGCCCAATAACCTTTGTATGCAAAATTTCAGCCTTCCAACTATCTCCAGTAGCTTGAACCAGGAACTGGTTCAATTTTGAACCAGTTGAACCAGATCTGGCCAGGCATAGGTCGGATCACCAAAGTAACACCACCAGTGAATTCCTGCCAATAACCTTTGTATGAATTTAGCTTCCAACTATTCAGTAGTTGAACCAGGAACTGGTTTTTTGAACCAGTTGAACCAGATCTGGCCAGCCATGGGTGGTACCAAAGTAACACCACCAGTGATTCCCAGCCCAATAACCTTTGTATGCAAATTTCAGCTTCCAACTATTCAGTAGCTTGAACCAGGAATGGTTATGACCAGTTGAACCAGATTTGGCCAGCCATGGGTCGGATACCAAAGTAACACCACCAGTGACTTCCCCATGCCCAATAACCTTTGTATGCAAGATTTCAGCCTTTCAGCTATCTCCAGTAGCTTGAACCAGGAACCGGTTCAATTTGAACCAGTTGAACCAGATCTGGCCAGCCATGGGTAGATCACCAAAGTTACACCACCAGGGAATTCCCTTGCCAATAACCTTGTATGAAAATTTCAGCTTTAGCTATTCCAGTTGTTGAACCAGGACCTGGTTAAGCCAGTTGAACCAGTCTGGAGCTGGGTGGATCAGCAAAGAACACCACATGAATTCCCATGCCAATAACCTTGTATGCAATTTCAGCCTTCTAGTATTCCAGTGTGAACCAGGACCTGGTTAACTTGACCAGTTGAACAGATCTGGCCAGCCATGGGTTGGATACAAAGTACAACCATGATTAGCCAGTAACCTTTGTATGAAAATTTCAGCTTCAACTATTCCAGTAGCTTGAACCAGGAACTGGTTATTAACCAGTTGAACCAGTTGGCCAGCCATGGGTCGGTACCAAACAACACCACCAGTGAATTCCCATGCCAATAACCTTTGTATGAAAATTTCAGCTTCTAGCATTAGTAGTTGAACCAGGAACTGTTCAACTTTAACCAGTTGAACCAGATCTGGCCAGCCATGGGTCGGTCACCAAAGTAACACCACCAGTGTTCCATGCCAATAACCTTTGTATGCAAAATTTCAGCCTTCCAACTTTCCAGTAGCTTGAACCAGGAACTGGTTATTTGAACCAGTTGAACCAGATCTGGCCAGCCATGGGTCGGTCACCAAACACCACCAGTGTTCCCACCAATAACCTTGTATGAAATTTCAGCCTTCTAGTATTCAGTAGCTTGAACCAGGAACTGGTTCAATTGAACCAGTTGAACCAGATGAACCAGGCGAGATACGGTGTCGGCACTATGTCAGCGTGTTCAGCGACCCCGATTTACTATATATGGGTACCACCCCAAGGCCGAAAAACGCTGTTTTTGCCCGTTTTTAGACTATTTTCAAATTTTCGGACTTAGAAATTTTTCAGCGTGAAGGTGTCCAAAAACGCTATTTTTCCCATTTTTGACCATCTTTAAAAATCGAACCAGATCGAAATTCGGAAAAAATCATAAACTTGCTAAGTACCAATTCCTAGATATTCAAAAAATAGTATAGAAAAATTTTTTCTATTGTCCGTTTGAAAAATAGAGTTAACACAAAACTGACAAAAATCATGCTGAATACAGAGAAAAAAAAACCCCACTTTCAAACCCGTAAGAGAAAGTCGATTTTTTCAAAGTTCATTTTTTCCGGGTAAGTTTGGTATCATTCGAAAGCTCTCGGCCTTGAGATTTCAAAAATGTAAATATTAGCTCCTAATTCCTTCCCGTTAATTAGTTATGCCTAATTAGCACTTTTCAAAATCCGCAAAGTGCCTTTATAGCTCATATTATGGGGGGCTCTCCGAGCACCCCCATGATAAGTATATGATTATTTCGGAAAATGGCATGTCAACCTAGAAGTAAGTTGAATATGCCCGAAATTTTGCCACTCGTCGGTGCTCGTAACTAAGGGGGTAGGAATGTAACGAGCATGAAGCGATAAGTAAAAAGGACGTAGGTAGGTACGTATACGTCGCGACGATGGCGTAATCTGAACTCGAGACTAATGACGTCAATAGGGTCCGAAATTGGTGTCTTGCCGACACCTGGCATGTGCTTTCGTCATTGCTATTGTAAACAGATGATGTTCACACTTGCGACGCCGACCAAAACGTGCCTATCCACGTGCAACTGAAAAACTATATAAAGTGGACCTAAATCACATTCTGGGGAATTAGACTCAGTTGATGTTTGACTCAGTCAGTGCCAGACTTGGTCTGTTCAGAGTCAGAGTTTAGGCTGTCCTATCTTATTATATTAGTTCGACCTTCGGAGCTGCTGGGTCGCTTACGTGGAACATCACCTGTGACTATATTGTGTACCCTGCTCTGCTCTCTATGTAGCTCATCTGTATTAAAGTAAGTGTATAGTAATTTAGAGTAGTATATAGTTTAAAGCTCTCCCAACTTAAGCAGCTCGGTACCAGCTTATAGCAGAATAGCTGGTCACACATCCATTCAGGCATACCTTCAGTTGGCTGCTTGTTTGAAGCAGCTCGGTTTCTCCTTGGGCTTTGCTTCTTCGCTTCATTGGCCTCATCACTAGCTTCAGTTGTTCTTCGTCTGGTACGACGACCAACATTCGATCGGTTAACCTAAACACAAGTCAAACTATTCAAGGGCTACAAAAGCGAAATCAATTATTATATAACGTGTAAATTTGTCTTCAACACTCAGCCTGCCGTCATAGCTGCTAAAAGAACCAATTTAAAGTTCTTTAACCTGTTTATGATCGCAATTGCAAAACCATGACAACCTTTTGACTATGCCGGACGTCCTCGAACAGGAAAATCTGGGGAGGAGGGTGGATGTGGCGCACTGATTTGTGGAGGAGGAGGAAGGGGTCAAATTTTGTGTTTTGCTACTTATGTCCCTAAAACTACGACAATTTACAACTACATGCAAGCTATTAAAAGGAGGAACCGCCCGCAAAAAGCTCTTAACGGTACGTACAATCTCTGCCCCGGGATCATTCTGAGCTGTTGATTAATACCCACTGTACATTAATTATTCAGACATTAACCTACCCGGCCACGTCGACCTTTTCCTCGAGTAGCTTTCTTGGAACGAGTGCCGCCAACACCAGCAACCGGGCGACCTTTACCACCAGCAGCGTCTCCCTCACTATCCACAGCATCCTCAATATAGTCATCATCATTGTCATCTGTTAAATCTTCACTGCTGCTGCTGCTACTTTTACCACCCTCCTCTCCTTCCTCCCCATCGCGCTTCTGCTTTGACCGTTGTCGCCGCTGCTGCTGTTGCTGCTGCTTTTTCTTCTGTACTGCAAGAGGCTGGGAGTCAGCCGCAGTGGCTGTCAGCTCTTGACTGACAGAACTGTCAAATAGGCTGTCGTGGGACGTCTGATCTACGTCTTGTGCTTCTGTAACAACAGGAGAGACAACGGTCGTAACTCTGGCCCCACGTCCGCCAGAGCGACCGCCTCGTTTACCTCGACCCCGCCCACGACCACCGCCACGAGTAGCCCGACCACGACTGACAGGGGCAGACGCGGGCGTTGGCAGAGGAGCGGCGACTTCACCTTGCTCATGTGATGGTTCGTCGCCACCTACATCAGGTTCGCTTGGTTTGGGAGCCGTAGCTGCATCCTAAAACAAGAAATCACAATATTCTTCATTATAAAAGAAATCATGACGTATGGATATCGTCATATACATACGTACATTAACATAGGGTCGGGTCCTGGGGGGGGCTTATGGCCTGGGGCTTGTGGCATCCCCAAACAATTTTGAGGGGGCTTGTACCTTGAACAAAAAATTTTCAGGGGGGCTTGTACCGCAAGAATATATTTGTAAAATTTATCGAAAAATTAACGCTAATGTTATTAAAATTTACAATTTTATATCAAAATTTGCAAAAAATTTAATTTAGAAAAAAACATGAAATTTGGGGAAAAATTGGGAGGGGGGGGGGGGGGGGGGCCTGGGTATACAAGAACCAAAAATGCTCCTTCGTCGCATGTAAAATACATATGAGTACTCTCAGGCAGGTTGTACAAAGACGGAAACTAGCCTGTAAAATGCATATGAGTGGCGTTGAGGTTGTAAATTAAGGGAAACAAGTTGCAACGGCTTAACATATGAGCCTGTCCTATAACGAGGCTCATATTGGCGTATGTCATAATATAATTTGTCGAAATTTGACTTTCATATAAATAGCACGTAAAGCTTTTCATTACAAAATTGTCCTTCACACATCTTGTCGCTAAGACATTATACTGTGCATACGCATTATACGGCATGCCACTCTGCGCTCTGACTCAGAGCCATGTGGGGAAAGCATTACGTATGTGAGAGTAGTGTGTCATAGTGTTCCGAGAATACAGTAGGTGTACTATAGTGCTTCCGGAAATAGTAGGTGCCATGGTGTTTCGGGGAACATCAGCTTGCATATGTACAGTAAACTTGAGGTGTCGCAGTTCACTTTTCTGTCCATTTCTTTCAAGCCACAATGTTAACATGTTATGTCTATTCATTCGTTTTTTCTTTAATATGATGACCTGATGATCTTTAAGATGGCTGCACTGTGACGCCAATATGAGCCTCGTTATAGGACAGGCTCATATGTTAAGCCGTTGCAACTTGTTTCCCTTAATTTACAACCTCAACGCCACTCATATGCATTTTACAGGCTAGTTTCCGTCTTTGTACAACCTGCCTGAGAGTACTCATATGTATTTTACATGCGACGAAGGAGCATTTTTGGTTCTTGTTTTCCATTCTTTTACATATGTATGCGCAAAAAAGAACCAACATAATATATTTCCGAACACCATGCGCAAGCAGATTCTATTTTGACCACTTTTCGAAAATTTCACATTTGACCCAAAATCACTTACGTCCCCACCCCACCCCACCACAGCACGCTACAGCCACTTTGAGCATGCAATTCTATGACAAAAGTTGCTCAGCTCACTTAGGGCTTTCATTTGGTACCAAATTTGACCACTTTTGAAAAATTTCATTTTTGACCGAAAATCGCCTAAGTCCCCACCCCACCCCACCACAGCACTCTACAGCCACTTTGAGCATGCAGTTCTATGACAAAAGTTGCTCAGCTCGCTTAGGGCTTTCATTTGGTACCAAATTTGACCACTTTTGAAAAATTTCATTTTTGACCGAAAATCGCCTAAGTCCCCACCCCACCCCACCACAGCACTCTACAGCCACTTTGAGCATGCAGTTCTATGACAAAAGTTGCTCAGCTCGCTTAGGGCTTTCATTTGGTACCAAATTTGACCACTTTTGAAAAATTTCATTTTTGACCGAAAATCGCCTAAGTCCCCACCCCACCCCACCACAGCACTCTACAGCCACTTTGAGCATGCAGTTCTATGACAAAAGTTGCTCAGCTCGCTTAGGGCTTTCATTTGGTACCAAATTTGACCACTTTTGAAAAATTTCATTTTTGACCGAAAATCGCCTAAGTCCCCACCCCACCCCACCACAGCACGCTACAGCCACTTTGAGCATGCAATTCTATGACAAAAGTTGCTCAGCTCACTTAGGGCTTTCATTTGGTACCAAATTTGACCACTTTTGAAAAATTTCATTTTTGACCGAAAATCGCCTAAGTCCCCACCCCACCCCACCACAGCACTCTACAGCCACTTTGAGCATGCAGTTCTATGACAAAAGTTGCTCAGCTCGCTTAGGGCTTTCATTTGGTACCAAATTTGACCACTTTTGAAAAATTTCATTTTGGACCACCTGACCCCTTACCGACCTGACCCCTCAGACGGTCAAGTGGAGCCAGCCCAGCAACATGGGTGCGTTGTACAGCAAAACGGACACCGGAAATGAGCTGGGCGCACCAGAAAACCCCTATAGAGAAAGTTTTGAGAGGCCAAGTAGAGCCTAGTATGGACCTCCAGGAAACGGTTGCCGACATGACCCTCCAGACGACAAAGTGGAACCAGCCCAGCAACTTGGGTCAGTCGGGCAGCAAAATTGATAGCGGGAATCAATTCTCCGTCCGCAAAAACCTTTGTATGCAAGATTTGAGGCTTCCAGGTCGCAAAATAAGCGAAAAAACTATGTTCAAAGTTGGACCCAAAATTCACCAACTTTGGCAGGCCAGTACCCAAAAATTACGCTCAGGGCCGGAAAATCATATAGCAATTGAACGACCCTGATATGTGTCCTATTCAGCCATATAGGCAGTATTGCCCCATATATAGCCCAGTCTGACTTATTACGGCGCCTTTGAAGCATACTTTTTGGCCATTTTAGCGTTTTGGCCGACTTTGGCCCCCCGCCAAAAATTTTTCCGGCCCTGGGAGGCATAAAAACTAGCCTATCGGCTTATTTTTGTTGCGTACTCCAAGAATATATATGGTTTTCATAGGCAAAAATTTTTCTATCTGTTGTTATTAAAGCTACAAAACCCCCTTACCAGACGTCAAAGCGGAGAACCGGAAAAAAAACATCACTCTCGTAAGCGATTTTTGGCGCAACTTTTTAACGGAAAGTGGTACGGGGATGAAACTTCGCACACATACTAAACTCGACACGTACAATTTTTTGCGCACATAATCTGCGCAGGATCTGCGCAGGAATCTGCGCAGCTTCTGCGCAGCCTTGTTTTACACGGTCATTCGACCATTTTCACTCATATTATCCTTTAGAAGGGCAGAGGCACTTTGAACAGTGGACGTGGATCCTTCCGCTTCAACCATCATAACAGCAGGAGCCTCTTCCTGATCCGGTAACTCCATAGTTGAGGGCTGATCACAAGATTCTGCTTCCAGCTCCCCCTTTAAAATTGGAAAAGAAGCGGGGGGTTCCACCTGATCCAAAAAAAACAAACAACCAATTTAAAAATAACTATGAAGTGTTTCGCTCGGACGGATGAGAGTGGGGGCGGTATAATAGTGTTAATATTAAAAAAATTATTAATAATAATATGATAAAAGAATAATTATCAGCAAGTAGTAAATAATTAATGTAGTATCATCACCACGTTGAAAAAAAAATAATGTTGATAATAAACAATATAGTTTTTTCTCTTGAAATATTTAGCAAAAATAAAGTGCGGGCGATATAAAAAATGGGGTGTATTTGCAGCTGGTGGGTGTAAATATAAATGTATACGAACATCAATAATAGTAACAATAACACAAAACATATTTTTCACGTTTCGCATGTTTGACATTATATAAGTGTATATACAATCAGATTAAGCATAAACTACTCAACAACCGAAAGAGATTTGACCTACAGATAAAAACTCGTTAATATCACGTGACTAAAATAATGAAAACGAGCCAAATGCCAGAATCAGTTAAAAATTATCCTAAAACGGATCCCTCATATATAACTCAACAGTCAACAAGCACACTTAAGGGGGGGTCCACCCAGTGTTTTTTTTTGCTCAAAAACGCGTGTAATTACACACTTTTTTCTGGAAAATAGCAAAAAAATTTTGGCGGCTGTGTAACGTTACACCAAAATTTTGGACAAATTTTACCAAATGGTCGGAACTTTTTCCAATGCTCATTCATTTGTTTTCACATATTTACCGTTTCTGGGGGGTTTCGCCCCCCAGACCCCCCTTTTGCACCATGTCTTGTATTTTATTTTCGGTATTATTTAAGTATATATTAATTATATGCATATTATATTTGCTATATATATTTGTTCGTTCTTGTATTAAAAACGCGTCCGTACACACCAAAATTTTTCAGCTTATGAAGCAAAATTTAACTGGTTCCTTGCCAAGTTTTGTGCTACAGGAGGCCTTTCGAAAAATTATGCTCCTTCGGTGCACTGGTGTTTTCCTTCGTTCTATCAAGTCAAAACCAATAAATGCAAATCATCGATGTAACTGCTCAATTTTTTAATTTTGTCGATCTGATTTGGTGAAACTCCAAATATATATTGCTGTAAATAAGATGTTAAAATTTCACTTATAATTTTTTAACGGAATAATTTTTTTTACTATAAAATTGTATACACGTGTTAAGCAAAACGCGCGTAAATTAGAAATTTTTAGGTAGTTACACACTTTTTTCTGAAAAATAGCAAAAAATTTTGGAGAGGTGTGTAACGTTACACATAAGCCGTCGGCGAAAAAAAAAACACTGGGTCCACCATGAAAAAATTTATAGACATGGATTTCGCTCATTTTTACATAATGTAGCCACACATGTTGTACGTACCAAGTTTAAATATTGAGTTGTTTCATCCATGTCTCCACGAGTTACGAGCTATCAACTGCTTGCAATTGTAATAATGGGCGAAACGAGGGTACCGCTTGAGACTAAGGCAATTTTCCTTATACAGTCTTCGATTTTGGAGCTTCAATGGGGTGTACATTTGAAAATGATCTAAAGAATTAATTTTGTCCCGGTGTTGGAAGGCTAAACGTGATTCCATGCCTTTTTTAACGACTATTAAGGAGCAGCAAGGCCAATGTTGAGGTTAGATAACAAAACCCTTTAACAGCCATTAACTTCAATTTGGTGCATTTGCGGACCATAGACCAAGAAGCAAAAATGTTCCCCGCATTAAGACCTTTCGATTGATGTCAAAGTTGTCATATTTTGAGAAATTTGAAAAAATCGATATTTTTGCTCTATGGGTACCAGTCCGACAGATTGGGATGCAGCGACCACTTGGGCTACTTAGATGGAATAATTGAAGTCAACACTGAACTACAGCCACCAGAAATAACGAGAAACGAGATATTTTGGCATTTGGTAGCTGCTGATTGCAATGGTCTCACGTAATAGGCAAAAAATCGAAAAAATTCAAAATTTTGGTAAAAAACCAAATTTTTTGTGACAAAAAATCTCGAAACTGGGCAAAGATTATCAGCATCATTTGGTATTGTTAGAAACGTCTACTTATATACTGTGATTTGTTGGAATCAGATTTTTTAGTTAGGCCTTTTAATTTATGTAATGCTTGATCAAAGTTGAACCACCCCAGTTTTCAACAACGAAAATTTCACAGTCAGCAAGCTTCAAAAATTATTTTAAAAAATTTAAAGGCCTAACTCAAAAATCTAATTCCAACAAATTAAAGTATACAAATAGACGTTCCTAAAGATACCAAATTATGCTGTTAATCTTCGCTCAGTTTCGAGATTTTTTGACACTAGTCAAAAAATTGAAACTTTTCCAGTTTCCTATGTTTAACACATGAGATCTCAACTTTGAAGTGAAATTACTCATTAACCGTAAAAGATCCGACTTTAATTTAAAAAACTCGTTAAAATAAACCAATCGGAGAACAAAATATGTGAAAATGAGCAAAATCGGAGATGGTCGAAAATAGGCCAAAAATGGACCCCCGCCCTTAAGAAAATTCTCATATCGGGAAAGAAAACAGGTGAACAAACCGTTCCAATAGAAACCATGGAGGAAATGGTGGAGTTCTGATCTCCACCACCAAAAGCAGCAGCGGCGGCAATATTTTCAAATAGCATCGGATCCTCCAATTTAATCCGCTTAACAACTGGCTTTGTATCCACCAGCAGTTGTTGCTGGCTGTTAGGAGATCTAGCTTCCTCCGAAAGCATACTGTCATTACTGCTGTCAAAACAACTGGCACCTTCATTGCCATCCAAGCCAGTATTTGTAATACTTTCAACACAAAGATCCGAGATAGCCAATTTCTGCAAAAAAGATGAACCATGACATGGCAGTTATTCTTACAACCATAGGTGTAAGGCGGTCTTACAACCATAGGTGTAAGGCGGGGGGATTAGAACTACATGTCTAATGATAAAATTACTACTGTAATGTCTAATGATAAAATTACTTCATGGTTGAATGGCATCAGAAACGGCTGAAAAGCTATTTTTGGCATAAAAATAGAAAACGTTTTTTGGAGGAGGGTTGAGGGGATCCTGGGATCCCCAGAGGGGGGGGCAAAAAGTTAGGAGGCCTCCCTCACCCCAAATCTTCGTTACACCTATACTTACAACCAGGCGCGTAGCCAGGGGGGGGCGAGGGGGGCATGCCCCCCCCCGAAATCGGAGGCGAAAGAGAAAATTTTAACACCAAATGAGAATTCTAATCGATATTTCCAAAAAAATTCGCCTGCGGCGCTAATTTTCCACGAAAATACCACAAAAATTGCAGCTTGCACTTGAAACCAGATTCTACAGGTTCCGATTCCGCACTAATTTCTGATTCATTTTGGCTTGCCCCCCTCCGAAATTTTTTTCTGGCTACGCTAGTGCTTACAACTACAGCGAACTAAATTCTAAATCCTCAAGCTAATACAATCAAACTTGAAACTTCTGACAAATTCTAACATTTTCTTAATAAATTTTACTAAACCATGGGTGAACCTTCAGTGAAAGTATCAATGACAGCTGCATTTCCTATGGTGGTAGAGGGAGGGGGCACCTTTCTTTTAAAGTGGTGATTTTCTTTTGTGTAAATTTGATCCTATAGGTTACAATTCTTTATGAAAGTGGATGAAACTTTGCAAATGCGCTCTTTGGCATTCTGGGACCAGTCCTGCATTTTTAGGAGAAAAGATATATTTTTGCCATTGAAGTTTCAGTACGTAGTCGACATATACACCAGATTAGTTGGTATCGCTAGAAAGATAGCATTGAAATGAACATTTTCGTTCTACCTGGAGGCAGAACTACTTACAAGGAAAATAGATAGGATTTGCACTGTGAACGGGTGCTCAATTCAAACGTTGCCCGTCTTCAACATTGGTCTAGTACAGTGTTCAGCTCATTTTTTTAACCGACGGGTGCCTGCTAGCAACAGCGAATTTCTACAATTTTCAATACGAAAATTTGAACTTTTCAATTAGTCAAAGGCTGCTGAATATTTGTTTTGTTTTCCCCATCCTGTCCCCTTCTGCCAAAATTTGTACGAACTTCATAAATGCCTTCACTCCCCCCTCACAAATTTCTCAGAAGAAAACTGATTCAGAGGACGCCAGCATTTATGCAAATGAGATCAGCAGATTTTGAGAACAGTTCACAAGTAGCTGGCTAGCAGACTGGCTGCATCTGATAATGCTAGGTTTTCTATGACTTCTACACAAACGCAAAAGTTTCTGAATGTATTTGTAACCAGTCAGTCAATTCCGTTTCCGAGTACAATGAGCCAATTTCTCTACAACAATAAATGATAAAAATTAAAAAAGGGTTCCCGGCTAGAGGATTCGAATGATTCGAATGGCTTCCGATGGAAAAATTTTATTTTTATAAAAATTCGAAATGATTGCACTTCCTTCAAAAATCCCTAATGGAGTTCTGGGAATAGTCATAAAGGAAAATGTTCAGCTACATTTTGATTAGGGATGCACCGGGGCCTGGCCCCGGCCCCGGGGCCAGGCCCCGGCTCCGGCCCCGGTAGTCAGGCCCCGGCCCCGGTGGTCAGGCCCCGGCTTCAACCGGGGCCTGAACTCAGCTAACTTTGTAGATGCTTTAACTTGTCTTTTTACTAGAATTTTGCAACTTTTGACGGCAAAAATGAATAAAACCAAGGAGATAGTCACTTGGCTCAACGAAAACTACATTAATATAGTGTTTGTACCAAATTTTCGTGACCTGTTAAAATTTTTAAAAATTGGTGCTATTTTTTGTCACTTGGCTCAACGAAAACTACATTAATATACGTATATAGTGTTTGTATATACCAGATTTTCGTGACCTGTTAAAATTTTTAAAAATTTGTGCTACTTTTTGTCTTACCGGTACCGCGATTTGGCCCCGGCCCCGGTCCTGACCGGGACCGAGAGCTGGCCCCGGCCCCGGTAGGGGCGCCCCCGGTGCATCTCTAATTTTGATTTAATAAGAAATTACCTAACTGAAGGTAATAAAGTGGTCATGGTTGTTTATGGCCTTTTGTCACCAAAGCGAACTATAAACAGACTTAGTTCTACTCTGGGTTTATTTTACTGGGAGAGGGGCGGTGGGCACCCCCCACTCGAGCGCCTCCCCCCCCCAAACTCAGCCCCACCCCCACTTTTTTGGGCTTCCCCCCCCTCCACTGAACCGTACACCTATGAGGGGCCCTCTTCCTCTTGTTGCTTTTACAACCCTTGAGCAATCTCTAAAGGTGAAGTCAGTTGTATAAGTCGAAAACAATTTTGGGGGTCCAAAACTGGCCGTTTTCTACGTCTAACTGCGCAGACGCAAAAAGTTCGTACATGTGCAAAAGATTGTTTTCACTTGCTCATTTGATTGAGTTGATTTGACTTTTTCAAAAAATAAAGAGAAAAATGTTGTCAAATTGTCAAACAAAACTACCTGAAATTTATTATAAACAAATTTGTGTTCACTGTAATCGATAATGCATCACAAAATTTTTATTAGAATTGTCATAATTAAAATAATTTTTCAGAAATTATCCTATTTTTCTTACCCTTTTGAATTCTTCTAATAAATCGGTACACGATAGCAAATTTTCAGTAGGTTCCCATGTATCACCTTCAGGGCCCCATCCTTTCCAACGAACGCGATACTCCAGGACTCCCTAAAATAAATTAGTCCATTAGTTCTAACTTATATTCTAACAATAGTTGACCTAAAAACAACAAATAACATATTATAAGCCATGGGCGTAGATAAGGGGGGGGGGCGCCGGGGGCGGCCCCCCCCCCCCGAAGCACCTTTGCCCCCCCTGTAAATTTCGCCAGTGGAAAAAATTTTTAAGCTCGCGCGCAGCGCGAGCTTAACTTACTGCGCCAGTTTTTGCTGGAACAGTAGTCTGAAATATATATACATAGGTTTCAAGCCTTTAATTTTTCAAAAAATTTGCTCGCTCTGAGTCAAATACAGATGACGTAGATGTAGATGACAAATGTAGATGACGATTTTGTGCGAAAGTTACCAGAAAAATAGGTTTAAAACGTAATATTTCTGAAAATTTTCTACTGGGGGCAGCGCTCCCATACTCCTGATTGTGCGTTCTTACTCATATTGCTAACTACTATGACAACTTGATATTGATTACTTCGTTTTCCTAAAATAAATGTTTCTCTCTTTAGTCTTGCAGATGTGGCACTTAATAAAGAAAGTGCTCAAAATTATTCCTCAGGGAGTGTAAATATGAAAAATTCTGCAACTTCGAGGGGCTCCGCCCCCCAGACTCCCGCGGGTCCTATTTCTTCGCGACATTTGGTTTCTCCACAGCGCTTCCACGCGTACAATGCTAGCTCTCAGATTATTTGCTGATCTGAAATAAAAAGTGCATTGAAAAACTGCTTTCAAGTCTGAAATATCAAAAATTCTCAACTTCTGTGGATTCAAAAGCAATTCCTTTCAAAAAATTTAGAAAGTTAAAAATTTTCAACTGGCATTAAAGAATTATATATATAAAGTTTCTCTAGTAGTTTTTGGTGAAAATCAGAAAAATGTCAGCTTTAATAATCAAGCCGTTTTTGGTGAAAATCTGAGAAAATTTCTCAAGTTTAGATACTAATTAAGAATTAAAGCTGCTGTACCCGTGTTTGGTGAAAATCTGAAAAACTCAATTTTACTTATAGAAATATTGAAAGCTGATTGTGGGTCGAGGTAAAAAATTGCACAATTTCGGGGTGGGGGGGGGGGGGCTCGGGCCCCCCCCCGACTTGCCGAAAATCCGCCCCCCCCCCCCCCCGAAGCAATGACCTATCTACGCCACTGTTATAAGCTATATTATGTTTATTGTGCACGGCGCTATCCGGTTAATTTTTATATCCGAAATGTCCAAATTTGAGAAAAAATCCGGACATACGTTTACATTTTCAGACAAAATAATAAAAATTAGCAACAAAAAATTTCATTGCAGAAAATATTTGGCAGTTGTTTTCGTAAAATGTTTCTAAATATTAGCTAAGAGCAGGTAGATTATAGAATTCAATACTCACAGCAAGACTAGATGAAATTTTGCAATTTTAAGCCTCCAACTAAAATTCTTGAATTATCCACACATCGGTTAACAAAACATTCCCGTGTACGATTTCCGATTTCCGTGTAATGAAAAATATCCGGTGCCCACCGCTATCATATTAGGCACATGGAAATGTGCTGATGCAAAAAAACCGCAACAAGTATATACAAGAATAAAAATGCTCCGATGGAGCATGAAAAATGCAATATGGGTGACACTGGGTTTTAAGCAGACAGAGGACTAGGTTAAAAGCGCACTAATATGGACCAGCTTCGCTGAACAACCCATATTCGCGGAAATTGTCCACACAAAAATGCTGGCGGCAATCGTTCAATAACAGTTTAACAATTTGTCGGCACGACTTTGCAGCTATTACTATATACGTACATATAGTTGTGTTCGTAATACTTAACATTACATAATTAATACAACTTACAACACAACTTAATTTAATTAATTCAATTAATGCATATAATCCAACACTTAATACAACATATATAAATATACGTATATATATATATATGCAGTAAAAATTGGTGTCACAAATTCCGCTCTGGTAACTCACTATAAAACGCTTGAAGTATATAAAGCATAATATTTCAAAATCAGCAAGCTCGCCTGGAAAGCTGACGAATTTAGAACTTAAGACAATAAAGGTCAAATGCGGAGTGGAGCATGCGTACCCGCGAATATGGGTTGTTCAGCGAAGCTGGTCCATATTAGTGCGCTTTTAACCTAGTCCTCCTGGCATTTACAACCTGCCCCTCCCATATTAACGTTTTAAAACCTAGTCCTCTGTCTGCTTAAAACCCAGTGTCACCCATATTGCATTTTTCATGCTCCATCGGAGCATTTTTCTTCTTGTCCTATTTCATTTTTAAGGTTCTCAGTAAAACTTAAGCAAACATGTTAAAGCTTTATGAAAGAAACTTTAAAAATTCCCCCAATAATTACGTAACAGTCAACCAAGCCATAGAACAAAGAAGCTTGAAAAGTACAAAGATTTTGGCAGAAAAACACTCATCCACTACAAATAAGAATATTTTAGAAAGTTGCAGAAAATTATCTGTAGTTTGTTATAAGCCATTCTGCACTTCAGCAGCACTCTACTGCAGCGCAACCAGACGCAAGCGCCACTGCCAAAGTAGTAGACTTATACGGCATGATTTCCAATGCTATTCTGCACGTGCCTGCAGAATTTCAGACGATTACAACTTTTGTGTAGCTAGTTATAGGCCGTGCTGTACTTCAGCAGCACTCTACTGCAGCGCAACTAGACGCAAACGTAGGAGGCAGGGAAAGAAGGGGGGACACAGGAGAGGAGAGAAGGAGGGGGGGAATTGAGTAGAAGGGGAACAGAAGAAAGAAAGACAAAAGAAAGGGGAGGAGGCTTCCCGAGCTCTACTATCCAGCTTAGGGAACCGTCCCTGGGGTGGCACTGATCAGGGAGACCTCGCAAGAGGCTGAAAACCAATGATTGTAAGTAGCCCGCTGCTTATCGGAGGCGGTGACCAGGATACGTAGCGTCCCCAGCCAGGTCGCGTACAACCGCTTGACGTGGCTGAAGAATCCATTCCCAATAACCATGATGAACGCTCTATTCAATACCAACCCCAATGCTAGGATGGCCCCTTATGGCATCCCACGACAGGGGCCGGTAGTGGATGTGGGTGGTCGTAGGTGTAATCGCAATCCTGCTTCGGCAAGCCAACATGCCATAACTACCTCGTGCTTACGAAAATTAGCAATTTGAAATGTTCGAACTCTTAGCCAAACTGGAAAGCTGGAACTGTTATGTGACGAACTTACGGATTACGGCTACGATCTTGCTGTCCTCGCGGAGGCGAGGCTGCAGGACAGTGGGCAATATTTCAGACCACGTCAACATCTTCCAAGTCATTCCTGGTATGTCATTCCCGCGGTCAAACCCATGAGCGAGGAGTGGCTTTCCTGGTTTCTGCGAAGCTTTCGAGTTCAGTGATGAGCTTTTCGCCATTCTCTGATAGGCTAGCCCTTCTAGAACTAGCTGGCCAGGTACCTACCTTCATTGTTGGCGACTGTGCTCCTACAAATCCATCTGCTGATGAATCGAAAGACACTCTCTATGACGACCTGCAGACTGTCCTTGATACCATCCCAAAAAATGCCTTGGTGCTGTTATGTGAGGACTTTAACGCCGAATGCGGAGTAACGCGTGTAGGCTGGGAACGTACTCTGGGTCCTTTTGGTCACGGAGTGGCAAACGATAACGGTCTGAGATTACTGAGCTTTGCCTAATTTAACAACTTGGTGGTGGGTAATCCTTTTTTAGTCACCGCGAATCCCACCAAATCACTTGGCGCTCTACCGGAAACTGTGCAAAAGTTTTGGACTACGTATTGGTGTCTCGCCGCTTCAGGTCAGCCATTGAAGACGTTAAACTAAACTGTGCAGCCGCTATTGGCTCTGATCACTCTTAGGTTGGGGTCCGTATCCGATTGCACCTAAAGCTGCCAAACGCGCCCCGAGGATTCAAAGGACGGACACGACAAAATTGGCCGATTTTGGCCATCAGGTCAAACTTCCAGTTGGCTGTTTCAAACAGGTATGCCGCGCTAGAGACTGCTGATGATTCAGTAGAGGCTGGTTGGGACGAGTTCAAATCTAACATTTGCCAGGCTGTTGCAGCCTCCTGCCCTCCGCCTCCAGTTCAATACTCGAAGCGCCGCTGTATATCTAACGAGACACTACAGCTGGTGCAGCGGCGCAAAGCCAGAGGAAACAACAACTGCTTAAGGAATAGACTGAACAGGGCCATTAAAGCTAGTCTGCGGAAGGATGAAGAAGCTTGGTGGACCAAAGAATGTGAAAAGGTTGAGCAAGCTGCGTGAACCGGAGACCAGCGAACTCTGTTCCGCACCATTGAAGCCATGACCGGACCCTCCACTCGACGAGTAGCAGCCGGTTCGATGAAGGATGCCCAAGGAAATGTCCTCGCCACTGACGATCAGCGGCTCTCCCGATGGACAGAGTACTTCAGCTCCTTGCTCAATCGTAACGATCCAGCCAATTTAGATCAGCAGCTTTTAGAATTGGCCGAGACTAGCCCCCCTGATAATACGATCTCGACAGATGAACCATCCATAGAAGAAGTAAGGAAAGCAATTGGAAACATGAAGCCTGGGACGGCAGCTGGCGTTGATGATATTGCAGCAGACTGCCTGAAACAAGGAGGAGATGCTGTGCTGATTCCCTTGCACGCCCTTCTCTGCCATATCTGGCGAGAAGGTCAGGTGCCACAGGACTGGAAGGACGGCATTATATGTCCCCTATTCAAAGGAAAAGGAAGCCGACAGGAGTGCAAGAACTATCGTGGTATAACTCTGCTCTCTGTCTGTGGTAAGCTGCTCGTTTCCATAATCCAGAATCGTCTCCGACCGAAACGGGAGGCTAACTCCGCAGAGCAACAATCTGGATTTCGCCCTGGGAGAAGTACCATCGATAACATCTTCAGCTTGCGCCAGATTTTGGAAAAACGGATACGTCATGGGCAACACCTCGTCGCTATATTTGTTGACTTTGCCGCAGCATTTGACAGTGTACATCGGCCTTCGCTTTGGTGTGCTCTCCGAGCCGAAGGAATTCCCGAAAAGCTGGTCACTCTGCTGCAAAGCCTTTACGATGGAGGCCGCAGCCGCGTCAGATCAGCACAAAAGCTGTCTCCTCCGTTCAACGTGTCAACTGGAGTGCGTCAAGGCTGCGTAATATCGCCTTTGCTGTTTAATCTGGTTGTCGACTGGGTCATGTCTAAAATACAAAGGACTGGCGTCCAAGTGGGAAATGACCTAAATGTTTCTTACGTGGCATATATACGCCGACGACCTCATATTGCTTGCGGATACAGCAGAAGGTCAGCTATACCTGGACGGTCTGGCAGAAGCCGCTGGAAGGCTGGGACTGGTGATTAATCCATCTAAGACCAAAGTGTTTGGCGCCGACAACATTCACTTGAGCGGGAACCACATTGAGGAGGTCCAGAGTTTTTATATTTGGGCTCCCAAATCAGCAGTAACACTGTCTCCCCCCAAGAAGATGTTGATAGCCGCATCGCTAAGGCAACCTCGGCGTTTGCACGACTCCGCCCGCGACTTTCTGTGGAGTTGGGACTTAAAAAATTTTTCGAAAATGGCTATTTGGACCGACTAACTTTGGACCGGCCACCAGAACGGTCCAGGACCTAAATCAAAAATCGGCCAACGTTATGCACTAGTATTCCCTCCGCACTTGTTCATGCAACAAACCTCGTGTCTCCAGCTTGCTCCCTGAGCCCTGTGGGCGTGACACAAAATGGCCGTTTTTTGGCCAGAAACGCCGTTAGGCCACTTTTGGCCGGCCGCACAGGTGGCATGCCGGGCCGGGAAGCGAAAAAATATAGCGCGGGGCACTTGGGACCATATCGGCATTCAGAAAATATAAACCTTTCCGACTGAAAATGTCCACATCTTTCAAACACCTCTTCACAAAATAGCCCTTTTCTAAGCGTGACTAACACAGAAAAAAAACGGACCTAACATGTCCAGAAGTGAAAATTTTCAAAGTTGAAAATTTTGGCCAAAGCTTTTTTGCAACTTGTTGTACT
The DNA here is from genome assembly GCA_030248195.1 of Trissonchulus latispiculum. Lineage (NCBI taxonomy): Eukaryota > Metazoa > Nematoda > Enoplea > Enoplida > Ironidae > Trissonchulus > Trissonchulus latispiculum. The sequence goes on from JASAND010005338.1 coordinate 66,658, forward strand.
CGTCGTGTAGATTCCAACGATACCAAACTTGCCGAGTTTCATTCAGTATTGAGCTGGCACGGTGCTCGAACGAGTCGTATAGGGCCGCGCAGCGCCTTTTACACCCATACTGCATCCTTTTACACCGCAGCGCCATTTGGCCGGACCAACTTTGGGCCGGCCGCCAGAACGATCCTGGCCAGATATCAAAAATCGCCCTCGTTAGGACATAAAACCCTTCCGTAGATCCTTATGCAACAAACCACGTCTCTCTAGCGTCTTCCCTGAGTCGAGTCCTGTAGCTTTGACAAAAAATTGGCCATTTTTGGCCATTTTAGCGCCAAGTCCAATTTTGGCCGGCCGTACAGGTGGCTGGCCGGGCCGGGCAGCGAAAAAATATCAAAAAGGTTCACTTTCGGGGTATATACTCTCAGAAAAACCTAACTTCACCTGCGGAAACTGCCAGATCGTTCTAACACTCCGACAGAAAATTGCATTTTTCCAAGCGTGACTTACACGGAAAAAAAACAAACGGACCTAACTTGTCCGGAAGCGAAAATTTTCAAAGTTGAAAATTTTGACCAAAACTTTTTTGATACTTGTTGTACTCGTCGTGCTGATTCCAACGATACCAAATTTATCTAGTTTGGTTCAGTATTTAGCTGGCACGGTGCTTGAACGGGTCTCTAAGGGCCGCGCTGAGCCTTTTACACCCATATTATAGGCGGAGCGCTATCGCGCCCCCCTATAATAATACCAAGTAGGAAAAATGCTCCTTGCAGTCGCATGAAAAAAGGACAGCATTCAATTCGGGAAAAGACAAGATTTAAAATGTGTAATATGAGCCAGCAATTAATTATGTAAAGGACAAGATTTAAAAGTTTAATATGAGCCGCTCGCTTTCTCGGGCTCGTATTGACGCCTTAGGAACACAGTTGTGTCTGCAATTGGGCTGCAAATATATACACACATAACTGAAATATGTGGAATTTTATCTAACAACAAAATATGCCTTATTGGAAGCCGAGCACACGGTAACATAACTTCTAATCAAGGGTATGCTGGAAACATTTAAAGCAGAACTTATTGCAGTCACAACATACAATCACTGGCGGATCCAGGATTTCGTGACGGGGGGCGGTAAAATTTTTTCAGCGGGGGGCCTGGGGGCGGAGCCCCCCCATCGTTAGAAAATTTTTGTTTTTGCAATAAAATTGGTCTTCGGATCTTTAATTCTTTTCATACAGAAGAACTGAGAAAATTTTTTAAAATTTTTGACATTTTTAGGCAAAAATGGTAATTTTCTCCGAAAAATCGGACGCATTTCAAGCTTTTTCTTCATAAATGCAATAAATATGCTGTTAAAAAGAACAAAATTCGCGCCGAAGGCGCGAAATTTTTTGGTTTTTTGCCCTTTTTTCCTTCTCTCCTTAATTTTTTCTACCTTCGAATCGCGACGGGGGGGCGGCCGAATGGATCCGCCCCTGCATACAATCTTACTATACAGCTAGCATGCACTTCAAATACTAAACCACATCTTTCAATAATGTACGGAAAACTTTGTGATTTTCAGCAATACCACTGCAACCATCTACGTATTTTTCTGTAACAGCAGTTTTGTACTAAATAAGTTTGTGAGTAAAATGTCAGAATCGTGTGAACGAAAACACGAAAGAGCAAAGAAAGAATGATACCTCTTACGGACTATCTGTGAGGCGTCAATATGAGTCCGAGAAAGCGAGCTACTCATATTAAACTTTCAAAACTTGTCTTTTATATACATAATTAAATGCTGGCTCATATTACACATTTTAAATCCTGTCTTTTCCCGATCTGAATGCTGTCCTTCTGGCTCATATTATATATTTCATGCGACTGCAAGGAGCATTTTTCCTACTTGTCCTATTTCGTTTTTGGGAATGTTACATGATTCATTGACCATACTCTTAAATTAGGTGCTACCCCAGTAGCTTGAACCAGGAACTGGCTCACATTTGAACCAGTTGAATCAGATCAGTCGATTCCCCATAGAAAATAATACTCGGCGTCGGCAGTATGTTTATCGTGTTCAGCGACCACGATATACTATACGTATCAGGTCAAGCTTTCAGGCAATTTAAACTTATCTATTGATAGTTACAGACTGGGCTGTACAGTGCTGCGGCTGCAACGGTGGCAGCACAGCACGATAGCAGCACCGCACAGCGATGAGAATACTCATCATGTTCAGCGCCCCCAATTTTGTACATGGGCACCACCAAAAGGCCGAAAATTGGGCACTGTAGGTAGCGCTTAGCTTCGTCAATGGCAGCTCAATTACGGATACTCTGCTGCTTACAGCTGTAGTGACCTACATTCGAGGTCATAAATGGTTATGCATTTCCAACTTGATTTTTGAACACTTTTAAGCATAGTCATAGCAGTGTATGTGGAAAATAGGCAATTTATACAGCATTTTTAGTATTTTGGCCCATTTTATTCCCCCCACTTTTCGACCTCCCCCCCACTAGTGGGGGGAGCGTCCCCACTTATCATCTGCTGCCTTTACCCAGTGGGCTCCAACAAATTTTCGTCGTTTAGTCCATATTCTTGTAGCTCTTGCCAGGAAGTTTTCCCCACCTCCCGGTCGGATACCTCTGATTCCTCGGTCCAGTGATTCTCTCATTTCTTCCTATCCAGCCCATGCGGTTAGTAGATCTTTAGTGACCACCCCAACCGTTGCGCCCCTGCTCCTCGTACTGTGCAGGGTTACGAGACCCTCTTTCAACCTTTTCCCATTCTGTTTTACTGTGTCAATCGGAAACACACACAAGTCGGTGGAACACTGTTATCAGTATTTACGGGCCATTCGTCTTGGCTTCTGAGATTTGGCTCATAAAATATTGGCAGCCCCCTCGAGAGTCGATGCTATCCGTCTTGCTAGGCAACTCCCAAAATCCGATCGATCCGCTGATGGAAGATCTGATCCGTCATAAAATCGATCAGTGTTTTCCTTTTCAACAAGCTCTGCGAACTTCAGCTGACTCCCCCCTGGTTCACTCGACTTTTCCGCCGGATAGGTTTAGGCCTCTGGGCTTCATTTTCGGGACTTTGCTGGTGCCAGGTCGGCAAAATTCCCTGGTATGGATGTTTTCGGAAATACCTTGATGGATATAAGAAATAGTCTCAGACCTGAATCGGAATATCCTGATCCTATTGTTGAGGTTTCTTTTCACCGAGATGTTGCAGTTATCCTCTATGACGGTGTAGAACCTCCTGCCAAACCTATAGTTGAAACATTTAAAGTTCTTGGAATGCTGATGGATAACAAGCTTAGTTTTTCAGAACAGTGTGCATCTCTTAGTGTTAAAGCCTCTACCCGCGCGAACCTAATTTTTAAAGCAATTAAGACACGGGAACGAGGTTTTCTTAAGGCTATGTTTATTACCTATGTTAGGCCTGTGCTCGAATATAACTCGGCTGTTTGGTCCCCTGTTCTACTTAAGGACATTAATGTTTTGGAAAATGTATAGTCAAGCGGGAAAAAACCCACTTTTTAGATTTTTGGCCAGAACTTTTTAATGGTTTGACATATCGAAATGCTGATTATACAGGTAGCTAGGCCTAGTCGTAAGCTTTCTTATGAGCTATAGAACACCTCTCTAGGGTGTGCCGTTAGCGAGAAAAATTGTCCCAAACTGGCGGGAAAAAACCCAATGCGGGAAAAAACCCATATGCGGGAAAAAAACCCACCCCAAAAAATTTTTGGCAAGCTGCCAGGAGCATTTCTAACCATTCCAAATGAAAGAGCAGGTTGTTTTTAGTACAACTGCATCAAAATATATTAGTTTTTGTACTAAAATTGAGGTCATATGGTCATTTGAAAATGTTGTATCTTTAACACATAAACATAGGCAAATTTTGGAAATTTTTAAAAATTGTTTATTTTCGGCTGTTATAGTTATAGTTATTTTCGGCATCCTATAGGGTAGAAAACGCGTTTTTCTTGTATTTAGAGCCAACCTAAGACCCATTGTATGACAAAAATAAGCATTTTTGGTTAAAATTGAAATTTTGGCTTGAAATGGCGCGAAAAATTTCAACCCCCTGGAGCACCCACAACAAAACGAACCCAGGTAAAACTTATACCAATTTAATCTATAGGCTCCATTAAACAAATGTATGTATTGGTTTGACCTTTCCGGTCAATGGTTAGAAAAAAATTCAATTTTGAAAGTGGGTTTTTTCCCGCCGATGGGTTTTTTCCAGCCAACTCTAGGTCACCCCCAGGTCGCACCGGAGGGGTTAGAGCAGTATATATGGCATATATACATCACATGAAGCACAACAGATAATCTACATATAATCCGCTTTGGTCTTTCCAGTAGTTCAGGGTGGCCCGGCAAAGTTTGCCAAATTTCGGCACTTGGTCGGACCAAAATTTCCAAAAATTTCAAAGTCCCAAAAAATTTTCAGGGAAGCAGTGGGAGCTACCATAATACACCCTCCAGGGTTATTTTGGATGCTCTTCAAGATAGGCTATTAAAAACCTAGATAGCTCATACCGGTAAGCCCACACTGGGGGTGGGTTTTTTTCCCGCATTGGCGAGTGGGTTTTTTTCCCGCTTGACTATACAGAGGCGCTTTATGAAGAGAGTCACCGGCTTGAGTACTAAATCATACTCCCAAGCCAACGTCTTGAAATTTTAGGTTTACAATCGCTCGAGTCACGTCGTGTGAAAGCAGATTCATGTCAATGTTTTCGTATTGTTAAAAGGGGATTGATAAGGTTGATTTTCTGGCTATTTAATGTATAGGGATGACACCGGTATGAGAGGACATATATACTCTAATGCTACAACCAGCGTTTTCACGTAGAAAAAAACTTTTTCAGTAATAGGGTTGTAAACGTTTGTTTGTTTGTTTTTTGCCTAAAATAAACCCAGCGATGGTAACCTGTTTACCCCTCCTGGACCTTTAACTAGCTGGCATCAGGCCAACATGGTCTGCAGAGGGCCGCGCAGAAGCCTTTACACCCATATTACGTATGCAGGGGACCATCGCGCCCCTACAGAATATAAGTAAAACGCAAGCAATGTCCAACCTCAGAGCACCGAACATCAATGATGCTGTCGACTTCAAAGACATCACCGTCACCCTCACTAACAGACTCGTCCATCCTGGTTAGCAGGAAACAGGACAGGATTAAAAAAAAATAAAAAAATAAAAAAAAAAATATTATATAAATAATAAATTTAAAAAAAAAAAAAAAAAAAAAAAAAAAAAAAAAATATATATATATATATATAAAATATATACGTATATATATATATTAGGGTTCGTTTCGACCGAATCCAAAATTTTGCCGGATCCGGAGCCGGATCCAGTTTGGATCCGGCCGGATCCGGATCTAGCCATCAAAATACATGCAAATTTTTAAAATTTTGTTTTTTAATTTTGTTAGTGTTTATGGGGTTTTTGTGGATTTGGTAATGTTTTAGTGTTGATAGTGAATTATGTAGGGGCGCGACAGCGCCCCTACATAATATGGGTAAAAAGGCGTCTGCGCGGCCCTCTGGAGACCGTGTTGGCCTGGTGCCAGCTAATTAGAGGTCCGGGAGTGGTAAAAAGGTTACCGTCGTAAACAACTCGAGTAGTACTACAAGTACCACCATACTTTTGGTTCGAATTCGAAACTTCGAATTTTTGCACTAGGCGATAGTTACCGTGCGTTTGTTTTTTTTTCTCGGTGAATAACGCTTATTGGAAATGCATTTTACGGCGAAGTGTTGGAACGATGTGGGCATTTTGGCACCATACTACTATTATATGTTGGTAGACAGGATCCCCCCATGCTACCTTTTTTTGGTCATTTTGGCACCTGGCCAATTTTGGCTCTGTGCCAAGGTCCCAAAGTCGGACTTTCGCTATTTTTCGCAAATTTTGGTCACACTTTTCTAGAACTGGGTGGAAGCTGGAGAGGTCTAGTATCTTTTGTTGAAAACTACCAGTAGGGGAGCATAAAGTAACGAGGGGGATTTTTTAATTTTGCTCCCTAGCTTTCAGGAGATGGGCCCAAACTTTGCATTTTTTTGGCCTGTTTTGGCGAAAAGTTTCTAAGTCCCACTTTTACTAGAAATGGCCTAAAAGTCACTAAAAATGGCGTTTTTCGGCCTTGGGGTGGTACCCATATATAGTAAATCGGGGTCGCTGAAAACGATGAGCATACTGCTGAGGTCGGTGGATGTGACCCCTGACCCACAGCGCCCACCCACAGTGGGTCCGGTGTGGGTCAAAAATGAAAGTCTTCAAAAGTGGTCAAGTTTGGTATCAAATGAAAGCCCTTGGCGAGGCCATCAACTTTTGTCATTATGCCACCCACAAAAAGTGGCCCCACCGACCTGTGGGTGGGTGCCCCACCCACAGTGGGTCCGGTGTGGGTCAAAAATGAAAGTCTTCAAAAGTGGTCAAGTTTGGTATCAAATGAAAGCCCTTGGCGAGGCCATCAACTTTTGTCATTATGCCACCCACAAAAAGTGGCCCCACCGACCTGTGGGTGGGTGCCCCACCCACAGTGGGTCCGGTGTGGGTCAAAAATGAAAGTCTTCAAAAGTGGTCAAGTTTGGTATCAAATGAAAGCCCTTGGCGAGGCCATCAACTTTTGTCATTATGCCACCCACAAAAAGTGGCTCCACCGACCTGTGGGTGGGTGCCCCACCCACAGTGGGTCCGGTGTGGGTCAAAAATGAAAGTCTTCAAAAGTGGTCAAGTTTGGTATCAAATGAAAGCCCTTGGCGAGGCGATCAACTTTTGTCATTATGCCACCCACAAAAAGTGGCCCCACCGACCTGTGGGTGGGTGCCCCACCCACAGTGGGTCCGGTGTGGGTCAAAAATGAAAGTCTTCAAAAGTGGTCAAGTTTGGTATCAAATGAAAGCCCTTGGCGAGGCCATCAACTTTTGTCATTATGCCACCCACAAAAAGTGGCTCCACCGACCTGTGGGTGGGTGCCCCACCCACAGTGGGTCCGGTGTGGGTCAAAAATGAAAGTCTTCAAAAGTGGTCAAGTTTGGTATCAAATGAAAGCCCTTGGCGAGGCGATCAACTTTTGTCATTATGCCACCCACAAAAAGTGGCCCTACCGACCTGTGGGTGGGTGCTCCACCCACAGTGGGTCCGGTGTGGGTCAAAAATGAAAGTCTTCAAAAGTGGTCAAGTTTGGTATCAAATGAAAGCCCTTGGCGAGGCGATCAACTTTTGTCATTATGCCACCCACAAAAAGTGGCCCCACCGACCTGTGGGTGGGTGCCCCACCCACAGTGGGTCCGGTGTGGGTCAAAAATGAAAGTCTTCAAAAGTGGTCAAGTTTGGTATCAAATGAAAGCCCTTGGCGAGGCCATCAACTTTTGTCATTATGCCACCCACAAAAAGTGGCTCCACCGACCTGTGGGTGGGTGCCCCACCCACAGTGGGTCCGGTGTGGGTCAAAAATGAAAGTCTTCAAAAGTGGTCAAGTTTGGTATCAAATGAAAGCCCTTGGCGAGGCGATCAACTTTTGTCATTATGTCACCCACAAAAAGTGGCCCCACCGACCTGTGGGTGGGTGCTCCACCCACAGTGGGTCCGGTGTGGGTCAAAAATGAAAGTCTTCAAAAGTGGTAAAGTTTGGTATCAAATGAAAGCCCTTGGCGAGGCGATCAACTTTTGTCATTATGCCACCCACAAAAAGTTGCCCCACCGACCTGTGGGTGGGTGCCCCACCCACAGTGGGTCCGGTGTGGGTCAAAAATGAAAGTCTTCAAAAGTGGTCAAGTTTGGTATCAAATGAAAACCCATTTGCTCACATTTGCCCTGCCTATATATTGCATTGTTCAAGCTCCTTATCTGCGTTAGCTTACATGCTGGAAAGGGAAACTTTAAAATGACCTTTAACCACTGGTGGCTATGGTCTATGGTGCCTACTGACCACTGGTCAAACCGCCTAAAACAACGTTTTTCGGCCCTATGGAGGTATCCATATAGTAAATCCGTGTCGCTGAACACGATGGGCATACTGTCGAACTCTTTGGGGAGGCGAAAAAGTTTTATCCTTATACTACCCACAAACACAGGTTGCAGCAGCGGCCGAAGCTTGGGGCGGAGGTGAGAATTCAGTGGTACTATATATTTATATAATCCGTTTTCTGTTCTACCTACGGCACTGTTCAAGCTCCTTGTATCCATTACAGCATTGCTGGAAAGGGATCCTTTAAAATGACAGAAGGACAAGAAATAAAAATGCTCCTCTGGAGCATGAAAAAAGTAATATGGGTTGTGGTGAGGTTGTAAAATCAAGAGAGGACTAGTCTTTAAAATGCTTAATATGGGGCTAGGTTCAAAAATAGAAGAGGACTAGGTTGTGAGCGAATTAATATGGGCACAGCTTCGCCGAACAACCCATATTCGCGGGATTTCACGTTTCGTCTTAGCTTAGAGCTATCAATGTCAGTCAATAAAAAATTTAAACGTTGAATACTCATTGAATATAGCTGTTTGCATGCACTGTTAGACTAGCTAGGAATATATACGAAAATTATCATCATTTTGTTGTGTTGGACTACGGCAGGCTCTACTACTAGGAGAGATCTAAGGCTATGATGCTAAAGCTATTGGTCCAAGTCGGAGGAAATAGAAGATCGTCGGAGAGTCCTAAATTATTCTTGAATATAAATTTTCCGTATAAATGGATACGTAAATTGCGCAGTTAGTATAAAGCATTTATCGAAGAAAACGTTTACTAAAATAAAAGTTCGAATAAAGCTCGAACACATACCGTAGCTGTAGATTATTTATGAACTATAAACTAAATGTAACGTGGATATGCATAATAATTTACATTGACAAACCGCGAATATGGGTTGTTCGGCGAAGCTGTGCCCATATTAATTCGCTCACAACCTAGTCCTCTTCTATTTTTGAACCTAGCCCCATATTAAGCATTTTAAAGACTAGTCCTCTCTTGATTTTACAACCTCACCACAACCCATATTACTTTTTTCATGCTCCAGAGGAGCATTTTTATTTCTTGTATATTTAATAAGTTTAATAACAATTTCACTTTGTCTGAATGCTGCAAATGACCTAAACATTTCGCTTGAAAGACACAATTTTAGCCAAGCAGGGTTTTTTTTTTGAAAACCGGACATGTTCCAAAATTGTTCTTTTTTAAAAAATTTTGTTCTTTTTTAAGTGAAATTGTTCTTTTTTCCAAAAATTTCGTAAAAAATGGAAAAATGTAATAAAAATTTAAAGTTAAATAATTTAAAAGTTTGACGGCTTACTACATACAACAATTTATCATAATTAAGTACGTGTATATATATGAACGCTCACACTTCACGAATAAACAAATTTTATAAAAACCTTCTTGGCTTCATGCGATCAAACTATATATATAAAATTTGGAGAAATTAAAGAAACGCAATTTTAAAATTTAAAGATCTTGCTTTTGTCTCTATTCTTTTTTGAAAACGGGAGAACATAAAATTGGCTACAAATCTTCAATTTATCTCACACAAGAACTCTCTGAGGAATATCAACTCGCCTGCTGCTAACATTTGTGTATATATGCACCTGTGCCTGTCTTTGTTTGCAGTATATAGCAAGTCGAAGGAGACAGGCACAATAGACCTAATGCCATGAAGCGTTACAGTTTGAAGCAAGAACATAATTGTAAACTACTGGCGCAGGCAGACATGACTAAACTGGGGGTCTGGGGGGCGAAGCCCCCCAGAAGTTGAAGAAATTTTTTGAAATTTTGCGTTTTCGGCTAAGGAAAATATTAATTTTGTGTTCTTTTTCAACTTCTAATTTTGCTTTTTTCTCTGTTCCTTTACTGTTCTTTTTTAAAAATTTTTGTTCTTTCTGGAAAAAATGTGTTCCAAAGAACACTTTTTGGAACAAAAAAAAACTCTGTAGCCAAGTATATATATCTAACGAATCTTTGAAATGTAAGGACATGCCGCAGCCACAGTGTGACCAGCAAGATATTGGCTAGCTGTTATATAAATATTTTAAATATGAATATTACGTATGTAGCTTGTATTCGTTGTTATTCTGTCTGACTATCCTTATCTAAGTTCATGCACCAGTGGCTGCTAGTAATCAAAACACCATAAATATTCACTGTCTGACATGTAAATAAGTTCATTCCTATATATTATGTTAATTGCAGTAATCATTGTTTATCTTATCCCAATATGTGTATTAATCTTATGCTTACGTATTTGGTATTGCCTATTATTAATCGCCTGTATCACGCCTGCAGTATCTATAATGTGTATGTTAGCTTAATTCTCAAGACAGTAATTTGTCATGAATGCGACTAGTATAAAAGGAGATGGTGTTGTTTATGAGTGGTTCAGTTCTCGTGTTGTTGTAGTCTGTTCGTGTGGTTCCAATAAAGCTTGAAGGCAGTGGTTGAGAGATAGTTTTAGGACCTTACGCTATCGTCTACTCTACATTAGACGAGATATTCCTACGAATCTAAGTTCGTAGAAGGACTTACTACAATCTATACGACAAGTCTTACCCTTCCTACAGACAGTAGGAAGATAACTACAACCATACGGTACAATTTCTTACGTACGCAATATAAGTTCAAGTGCGTACCTACCCTAAGTGTTATTAGCACGGTTACATTCTTGGATGTTCCACCGAGATCCTTTGTCGCTTTGTGAGGTATACACCCGAAGCTTGAACTGTGGACTCGGCAAAACAGCCAAGAGGTTCGGACAACAGTACGATACAAGCTACCGGATTCAAGCAAGTATCCGAAGTGTTAGGTAAAACTCCTAAGGAGGAACCCTCTGACACAGCTGTACCCTCTACAAGTGGTAACAGAAAAGAGGTACGCTCTACACAGACTGAACCTGGTGATTCCGCCACTGAGCGAAGCTTACAGAGTAGTCAGGATTTCACTGCTACAGCCCAGCAGTTAATTGACGCTGGAAGACAAAGACACGGAGAGTTGACACGTCGCGTTCAAGCAATTATCAAAACGGAACCTACTGATTCCGACAGTTCTGATTTAAGTTTTTCTGGGTTTTCCCAAAGGGACGTCGACGATACATCGGATCTATTATCAGCTCTTTATCCTGAGCTTACGAATTCTGATCCGACCATGGCAGTACCTGATTTTTCAGGACTACAATCAGCTCTACAGAATTTACCTGCCCATTTTAAGCAAGCCGTACAAGGCATGCATGGAGTTACTAGCCTACTGGGGCTAAGATATTCGGGCCACGCCCAAGAGAGCTGGAAGGACTTCATAGACTCCTTCGAAATTGTCAGTACAGCAAATGGCTGGACTGTTGACGAGAAAGCGCGCATGCTACCGGTATGCTTGCAAGACCAAGCAAGAGACATTTACGCCACACTAGACTTACCGACTAAGACTAATTACGCAGCTCTGACCAAGGCTCTTAAAGAATCCTTGGAACCTGCTGAAATGACAAGATTCCGAAGTGCGCAGTTGCACAAAAGAACCCAACAGCTGCAGGAACGGGTAGCAGACTTCGCTGCCAGCATTAAGAAGCTCGTAAAAGGAGCTTACCCTAGTTTCGACCAGTCTCATCAGGACAAACTGATGATGGAATTCTTTATCGCCGGGTTGCTACCGCACTACGGCAGACTGGTTATGTCAAAAGAACCGTCCAACTTTGAGGAAGCATTGAAATATGCTAAGTTGGTTGAAGCTGGAGAGTACTTAACAGCAGGACTAGGACCCACTGGCACTCCAGCTGCTACTTCAAAAGCTCAGACGCTCTACACTAGCGCAGACACGGAACTAACTGAGCTTAAAAAGTCAATGAAAGCACTTCAAGAACAGTTTCAAAAATTCTCATTTGATCAGCAGAGGCAGAACGGATACATGCAAGGAGTTCTGGCCAACAACAATAACAAACCTACAGCCCAACGGTCCGAACGAGGTGATCAACGCCCACCAGGGCGACAATGGACTACAGACAGCAGAGTTATCTGTAATTATTGTAAGAAACCAGGACACTACGTCATAAACTGTCGCAAACGTCAGAGGGACAGGGGAGCTAACATCCCAAATTCCCGTTCTACAACTGGGCAAAGACCAGCTCCTGGATACAACCAGCGGGAAACGACCAACCATAGAGGCAACCACGCTTATCACAACGGCAATAATGGTCGGAACAATACTGCCTATGCAGTTTCAGCTACTGAGGGTGAGAATCTGGCCGATTCTGCTGACCCGTTGCCTGAGATTACTGAGTTGAGAGAGACCATCAGAATGATTTCGGAACAAAATAACCAACTTGTACAGCAACAATATCCTAACTTTGTGGGTAACATCACGACAGTAAGCGGTCCTACTACATCTACAGAGGCAAAACGCCGAAATCCGCTGATTCTACCCAAGACGACAGCAACAAAAAGAAAGCGAAAGGTTATCAAACCCACAGTTACTAAGGTGACTACACGGCCGGCAACGCAGCTAGAAAAGCCAAATCCACCTGTCTGTGCAAACTCAAGATTTTGGCTTCTAGTTCTTCTAGCCAGCTGTTTCTTTCCACTTTCATCATCCGTCAAGAGCGTTGCAGAGCTATCAAGCGGCCCTATGATCTGTCAAACTGAACAAGGCAGAGCTCTTTGGCAATTGCCTGGTCGCTTGTATTGTAACCCTAACGTACCAGCCGCTGAAACGCGTATCCATAAGACTCGGCTCACGCTTTACAAGCGAAACTACGTAAAGTACAAATCAAAAGCCTGGAAATGCGCTATTGTGAAACAAACAGTGAAAACGTTCACATATTTCTTTGCGAACTATCACTTAAAGGAAGAGGAAAAGCACGACATACGTGTAACTGGGGCAGAATGTGAAGCTATGCGCCGCTTCCATCAATGTGATGCTGGCCCACTAATTCAAAAGGGCGGGCTCTGGCAAACTGACAATAAAGTAAATTTTGAATGGTCAGGCGGTGGCATCGACTGTTGCAGATGGCATAGCTATACCGCAACAAACTGCTTTATGTATGAAGCATACGTTTACAAACGTCATAGCAGCGAAACAATGGAGTCTACTGCAGGTTGGGTAGAACACTGCGACTATCGTACTGGCGGATGTCAGCTACGTGATGGAAGCTACCTTTTGTGGGAACCAAACAGTAGTGAAAAATGCGAATTCCTAGAATGGCAAACGTTAAGTGGAGAAATGTGGGACACAAACTGGTTAGCTGATAGCGACCTTCTAGCCCTTACCTTCCGCACAGGTAAACATGCCACTGACTGCGAAGGAAAGAATATTTTCCTTAGTGATCAGGGAATTCCTGTTCGCATTATGCGGAATGAGTCTAGGAGTCGCAGAGACACGACTGCGACGAACCAGACAAAGTTCCAAGACTATATTCAGAATACTGAATCTATTTCCAGCCGAGACCTCAAAGCATGGGCTGCTCAACATGGGATAGTTACGACCGACGTACTAGCTGCGTCCTTACAGTCTCAGGAATTCAAAACCCACAAAAACCTAAACTTTGCATTTAAGCAGGCTATGAACGCGGCATGCCGGTCTATGGCAACTATTATGGAAGTATTGAAAGCAGACATGCTCGCAAACCCTACACTAGCCATGCGCGCCATACTCGGCCGGAATGACATTGTTGCCAGAGCGGGAGGCCACGTGATATCCACATGGCCTTGTCAAGAACTAGAAAGTGGACTATATCACTTTGATCCAATGAATCAAACATGTAGCATGGAAATACCCATAAAATTTCTTCTCAACTCACAAGAATATAAGGCTTACATGGACCCAGTTACTAATATTGTGCATAAGAAGCCATATCCAGTAGACTGTCGTCTTAACAGAGAAATACCTGTTCAAGTCCACGGTAAAATGTATATGTACCAAAGCGAATCTGGTGACTTAGCTCCGTTACAACACATCCCTGAAATAAGGGCTTTTCCTGGAATTCTACCGAGCCGTGGGGATTCCAACCGACTATTTTTAGTCAGATTGTAATGTATAACTTTTCAGAAATAACTTCTGAAATAGGCCTGAATGAAATTATTGGTGGGCTTCAACACCAACAACGAATCCTAAACGCACTAAGCGATCGCACAGCTGGGGATACGCCTCAGCAGGCAGCGCAAAGCGTAGTCAACGGAATCATGCAAAAAGGATTTTTCGGATTCCTACATGGATTCGCAGTTAGCCCATGGCAACTATGGGTCTTCCTAGTGTGTACATATGTGACATTCAGTTTCCTAATTCTGCACTGCTGCCCGACTAATATTCGCCGTAATATTTTACTGAATATACCACAACACTGGCCAAAATTCAGTGTTTGGGCAAGAAAAAAAAGAAAGGTTACTACGAGAGCTGTTGCATTACGACTACGGCGAAAAAGGCGCCGCAGTCCAAACGGAAGTTCTAACGAGGACTGCGAATTACAGGAACCTCTACGAACATCCGTGCACGGTGCCGCCCCGACGGCTCCCACTCTGCTACGTGTGTCTACCCTTGGCAGGCGACTACCTACGCCTGTCCAAGTGCCCATACTCGTAACAGGACAATTCCAATCGGACAGTGAAGTTATCAACCCAGAAACTGCTAACCAAAACATACTATACTCCAACGATACTCTGAATAATGAACGATGTACTCAAGTTACGCCATCGCTAACTACGTTCACTGGGGAAACACAAGCCCCCAATGAAAATCACCCGCGATCAAACCGGTCCCTATATCCTGAGACTGTTTCTCAGATCGCGACGGAAAGTAAAACTTTTGTGCCGACAATACCTGTACTTCTTAATGGAAGACCTGTCAAAGCCTTAATAGACACTGGGTCTACAATCACTATAATTGATAAGCTTACCTATGATAGCACTAACTCTACAACTAATGGTTTAGTAATAAAACCCCACTCTATCTCAGCAACAAGCATGACTGGACATCCCTTAAACCTGACTGGGGAAACAGAAATAACCATTACAATTGGTTCTAAGCAGCTCATACATCCTGCCTACATAGTGGACAAGGCTCCCCATCCTTGTATAATGGGAGCCGATATACTACGCAGGCTGGGAGCTTTCACTATCGATTTGGAATCTGAAACGATCAGTTTCCTTACGAATAAAGACCTCCCCGAGCAATCACGAACTACGAGCGTAACCGTGAATGAGGACATTCTTATTCCCCCACGCACCCAAGTAACGTTTGCTGGCAACGCCTCCAATAACAAGGTTGGAGGATTGTTTGAGCCAAATACACGAGTAGAAGGAGCTACAGGCTTATATATTGCCAAAAGCCTAGTCAGAGACGGGAACAATGTTCCCATACGAGTATTAAACACTAGTGCTGCGCCTATAAAACTGTACAAAAATACAAAGATAGGAACGGTTACCGTATGCACAATATATCATGACAATTCGCAAAAACAAAGCGACTATGCAGAGAATTTCTAATAACGATATCGACTCTTTAACAGAAATCGATTTGTCAAACCGTAACATGACAGAGCCCGATAATAATAAGTTATTCGCCTTGCTAAAACAATTTAGAGATGTCTTTGCGACGGACGACAACGATATTGGGTGTGCAACTGCTGTGAAGCACACGATAGACACCGGAAGTCATCGTCCCATCTATCAGCGTCCTTACCGGACGCCAGTGGCACTAAGGTCAACTGTGCGATAGAAGCTACAAGACTGGCTTAAGCACAAAATCATTGAGCCAAGCTCCTCACCCTGGGCCTCGCCCATCGTACTGGTAGCAAAGAAAGACGGACCCGTATGAATTTGCGTTGACTTCAGGAAAATTAACGCCATTACAAAGAGGGATGTATTTCCCCTACCACGCATCGAGGATTTACTTAATTCACTTGGGAATGCGTCATATTTCAGTACTCTCGATCTACAATCGGGGTACTACAACGTTCAAATGAGCGACAAAGATAAGGAGAAAACGGCACTTACCTGCGAAGAAGGTTTATTTCAGTACAATGTTATGCCGTTTGGCTTGACCAATGCTCCAGCTACCTTCCAACGCCTCATGAACCTAGTACTAAGTGGCTTGCAAACGAAATTTTGTCTATGTTACCTGGACGACATCATAATCTATTCAGCCACCCTTTTTGAGCAGCATAGTGGTCGACATAGCCAACGTGCTCACCTCGCCTGCGTAATCAGCAAACTCAAGCTCAAAGCCAAAAAAGTGCCAATTGGCAAACAGAACGTCACATACTTGGGCCATACTATATCAAAGGACGGTCTCTTGCCAGAGGATGACAAAATTCGCAAGGTTAAAGACTATCCAGAACCTCAGAACATCACGGAACTTCGAAGCTTTTTTGGGGCTCGCTTCGTACTACCGTCGATTCATTCGAAACTTCGCAAAAGTAGCAAGCCCCCTTTGTAACTTACTTAAAAAAGAGGCTACTTTCACATGGACATCGCACTCGCGATGAAAGCTTCAACATACTGAAGCACTGTCTCACGACAGCACCCATACTGGTTTTCCCAAACGTGCAGAAACCCTACTTATTACAATCAGATGCTAGTGTACGAGGTCTTGGAGCAGGGGGCTGTCACCATTGGATGATAGCAACAAAGAACATCCAATTGCTTACGCAAGCAGAACACTGTCAAAGCTGAGAAAACTATCCAAGTTAGAGAGCTGGAAACACTAGCCATTGTTTTTGGCGTCAAATACTACGGACACCTCATTTATGGACAGACAGAAGTGATAGTAATCACAGACCACAGTCCACTCAAATGGTTGATGACAGTGAAGAGTCCTAGCGGTCGTCTAATGAGATGGATCCTACAACCTCCAAGAATACAACTTGGAGATACAGTACAAACCAGGTAAAAAAACATACAAACGCGGATGATTGTCGCGGCTACCGACGCCAGAAAGCACGGAACCAGCCGCTGATCTATCTTCGCCCCAAGATACCAACGAAGATCGAGTTTTATTACTCACAGTTACAGACAGTAAATCTCTCAGAGATTCTCAGCTTTCCCAG
>JASAND010005339.1:0-54293 GCA_030248195.1 Trissonchulus latispiculum
GTACTTCGTTCAGTTACGTATTGTGTGTGTGTGTGTGTGTGTGTGTGTGTGTGTGTGTGTGTGTGTGTGTGTGTGTGTGTGTGTGTGTGTGTGTGTGTGTGTGTGTGTGTGTGTGTGCTCAAGTTGGGAGTGGACGTCCGGCCGGTTCGAGCGGGTGACTTGTGCCTTGGACAAGCCGCTTTCGTTTCGAGGTGGAACCGGTCCAAGGCTACGAAAGATGACTTTAGTCCTGGCGTGGCTGATTTGGTTGTGCCAGGATTCGGTTGCTTTCCTTTTCAGTACGGCAGTAGCAGTACGCATGTTAATTTTGACATGTTCTTGGTCCATTTTACTGCCATTCTTTGCCAGTCGGTCCACCCTTCCATTTCCGTAGATTCCGCAGTGACTGGGGATCCAGGTTGCCTCCACGTTGATGTTCCACCTGGACAACAGGTCCAGTTGGTTCCAAACTTGCCATTCAAGTCAGACATGGTGCCCGAAGGCCCGGCCCGCAACCGTTCAAACCAAAGATAGGGAAATAGTGAGTATCAATCATTCAGCTTGGCACATATTACGCCTTAGCCAGCCATAGGAGCCTTTGGAGTATCGCATTTAATTCAGCTCGATAGCTGGCATATATCATCATGAAGCGCCACAGATGCCCTACACATACATACAATCCGCTTTGGTCTAGGTCTTTCCAGTAGTTAAGGGTGGCCAGGCAAAGTTTGCCAAATTTCGGCACTTGGTCTTACCCCAACTTCCAAAAAGTCCCAAAAAATTTGCAGGGAAGCAGAGGGAGCTTCAATAATACACCATCTAGGGTAGTTTTGGACGCTCTTCAGGATAAGCTATTAAAATCCTCTATAGCTCGCACAGGTAGCTCACACTGGAAGTGGGTTTTCCCCCGCATTGGTGAGTGGGTTTTTTCGTTCTTGACTGTATCCCCCCGGGCCCATTTTTATACCGCCGGAGGCGGTATACTTGTAATGGGTTGACCCATCTGAATTCATATGTTTTGCATGTAAATTGCTTGGCGCGGAGGATTTCCGTCCTATCTTCAACACATGTCCCTGTTACGCAGGTTTTTTTGCCCAACAATTTTTCTACGATTTTGCAATTTTTAGAGCGTCATTACAGTCAATTTAGTTCATTTTCAACGCCCAGTAAATTGTTTTGCAGACGATCACTCTCTGCCTTTTCTCATATTACCGAAACTCGGGCGTTATTTGCCTGTCACTTGATTGGCAGAGGTTTAACAGACCAATAAATAGCTAAAACGGATGTTACAATTTTCGTGTGCAAAGACTGATTTTGCGCTTGCACTGTATTTATTTCATTAGTGTTTGCTTTGCATTCAGAATTTAGATAAAATAAATTGTTTAAAATAAACATATATAGATAAATGATAACGTTCTCTCTCGCGGTTTACTCGATAAAATCGCTATAGTCAGAGTAGTGTAGTGGCTAGGATGTCCGCTTGGAGCTGTTCCGGACACAGATCGAATCCTTCTTTCTGTATAATTTTAGTTTCACAATTGGCAGTGGCAAATGGCAATAAAATACTCCCATTCTTTTGTTTCAGAAACGGCAAATGTCGGGAGTTGAAACTAGTCAAAAGCTAACGTCACCGTACACTAGAACAGTATGATGAAAACAAACAAACGTTGAACACATAAATTCCAAAATCTAAGGCGGTATTATTCCCCTTTTAAGGGGTAACTTGTTTAATTGCCCCGGTTGCTGCTTTCTAGCTAAAGTAGTCGCTTGCCAAAGTTGGGGAAAACAGGCAAAAGCCAGGCTGCGCTTACGTTTTAGCAAATTAATAAGAGAGAAGATATTATTCGAAGAGCTATTTCACAATAATTTAAAATGGTCCTTACTCATTAGCTATTTAATAGAGGTATAGTATGATATAACAGATATCTCACGAAAAGATTTATATACTTCAGTCTGCAAAAAACCTGGAAATTATACTTCTTCTAAAATTCAGTAAAAAGATTTTGGAAAACCAAACTTAGTTTCATTGTTTTCATTAAAAAGAGATTGTTAATTTACATTTCGATATAAAAATGGCTTTTTGACTCCAAAGAATGAGTGAGTGATAATGATTCAAATTTGATGTCTCCAAAAGGAATCACCCCCGTAAGATAAAAATGGTAAAATTTGGCTATATTTGAGGTTGTGGGAGAGATCGGAATTTATGGGGGGCATTTCATACTTTCTTAACTTTTGATTATTTCAGCTCGTGGAACTATTTATGCCGAAGTGGATTCAGTCGAATATTCTGCTAACTCTATTATTCATACATACATTGTATCTTATCCGGTTATAACTGTTACTTCTTAGCTAAGCAGCCTCTTTTAGTTCTGCTTATTAGTATTCCAGTGCTTACTTCTTGCGAGAATTTACGAAGATAACGCATTTGTATTTATTACGATTGGTTAGTTGGCCATCGATTATATACTTAATTATTATCTAGCTTGTCTGGGTTTTTATTTTATGGTGGTGGGACTACGTTCGTTTCTGGAACATGGTGAATCTTGTATTTGTGGCGGCTGTTTCAACGTTCGATTATAAGTTCTGGGCTTGATCTGCTAGCTATACGTAATTACCTACTCATTCAATGGGATACTGAATACTAAGACTTGCAGACCAGCTTTTGGTTGTTGTAGAAATTTTTTCAATGCCAGGAATGTTCAAAGACGCTTGGAACAAATTTAAATCAAGTACGTCAATTTTTAATTTATTCCGTCATGCAGTGTCATCAATGTTTCAGGGGATGGTTATGAGATGTATATAATAGAAGATAGCTTAAGCTTTGTGTGAGGGAGGAGGGGACATGAGTGCAAGGTCCTATGATTGCTTCCTTCTGCAGTTTAGCCAAATCTCTCTCCACCGGGCGTTAGTCAGTCCTAAACAACCACCTTAGATCATGGTTTGGTTGGGTTCGATACGGTGATGCTGCATATGGTCAAGCAGATGAAACGTTGTAATGGGGCCAACACGCGAAATTGTACCCAAATTGAGATATAGCCTTCCATAAGAGGAAAAATGACAGCGGCAACCCGTTCATGCAAATAAAAAAAAAAAAAAAAAAAAAAAAAAAAAAAAAAAAAAAAAAAAAAAAAAAAAAAAAAAAAAAAAAAAAATAAGCTTGTATATATACAGTTGTTTTCATTCAGTTTGGAAAGAAAACTAACGATTTGTAACAGTTTATATATATGTGTAGGGACGAGGGACGGATGGGCGGATGCGGAGGAGAGGCGGCCGCCCATCCCCCCCCTCGCGATTCCAAGGTAGAAAAAGTAAAGGAGAAAATAGAAAAGGACCAAAAACCAAAGAATTCCATGCCTCTCATTCTTAACAGCATATTTATCATTTCTATGAGAAAAAGCTTGAAATGCGCCCGAATTTCGCAGAAAGTTTATATATGGGTATAAAGGCGTCTGCGCGGCCCCCTGGAGACCGTGTTGGCCTGGTGCCAGCTAATTAGAGGTCCGGGAGTGGTAAAAAGGTTACCATCGTAAACAACTCGAGTAGTACTACAAGTACCACCATACTTTTGGTTCGAATTCGAAACTTCGAATTTTTGCACTAGGCGATAGTTACCGTGCGTTTGTTTTTTTTCTCGGTGAATAACGCTTATTGGAAATGCATTTTACGGCTAAGTGTTGGAACGATGTGGGCATTTTGGCACCATACTACTATTATATGTTGGTAGACAGGATCCCCCCATGCTACCTTTTTTTGGTCATTTTGGCACCTGGCCAATTTTGGCTCTGTGCCAAGGTCCCAAAGTCGGACTTTCGCTATTTTTCGCAAATTTTGGTCACACTTTTCTAGAACTGGGTAGAAGCTGGAGAGGTCTAGTATCTTTTGTTGAAAATTACCAGTAGGGGTGCATAAAGTAACGAGGGGGATTTTTTATTTTTGCTCCCTATCTTTCAGGAGATGGGCCCAAACTTTGCATTTTTTGGCCTATTTGGGCGAAAAGTTTCTAAGTCCCACTTTTACTAGAAATGGCCTAAAAGTCACTAAAAATGGCGTTTTTCGGCCGTTTTGTGGTACCCATATATAGTAAATCGGGGTCGCGGAAAACGATGAGCATACTGCCGAGGCCGGTGGATGTGACCCCTGACCCACAGCGCCCACCCACAGTGGGTCCGGTGTGGGTCAAAAATGAAAGTCTTCAAAAGAGGTCAAGTTTGGTATCAAATGAAAGCCCTTGGCAGAGGCGATCAACTTTTGTCATTGTGCTCCACCCACAAAAAGTGGCCCCACCGAGCTGTGGGTGGGTGCCCCACCCACAGTGGGTCCGGTGTGGGTTAAAAATGAAAGTCTTCAAAAGTGGTCAAGTTTGGTGTCAAATGAAAGCCCATGGCAAGGCGATCAACTTTTGTCATTATGCCACCCACAAAAAGTGGCCCCATCGACCTGTGGGTGGGTGCCCCACCCACAGTGGGTCCGGTGTGGGTCAAAAATGAAAGTCTTCAAAAGTGGTCAAGTTTGGTGTCAAATGAAAGCCCTTGGCGAGGCGATCAACTTTTGTCATTATGCCACCCACAAAAAGTGGCCCCACCGAGCTGTGGGTGGGTGCCCCACCCACAGTGGGTCCGGTGTGGGTCAAAAATGAAAGTCTTCAAAAGTGGTCAAGTTTGGTGTCAAATGAAAGCCCTTGGCGAGGCGATCAACTTTTGTCATTATGCCACCCACAAAAAGTGGCCCCACCGGCATGTGGGTGGGTGCCCCACCCACAGTGGGTCCGGTGTGGGTTAAAAATGAAAGTCTTCAAAAGTGGTCAAGTTTGGTGTCAAATGAAAGCCCATGGCAAGGCGATCAATTTTTGTCATTATGCCACCCACAAAAAGTGGCCCCATCGACCTGTGGGTGGGTGCCCCACCCACAGTGGGTCCGGTGTTGGTCAAAAATGAAAGTTTGGTGTCAAATGAAAGCCCTTGGCGAGGCGATCAACTTTTGTCATTATGCCACCCACAAAAAGTGGCCCCACCGAGCTGTGGGTGGGTGCCCCACCCACAGTGGGTCCGGTGTGGGTCAATGTGGGTCAAAAATGAAAGTCTTCAAAAGTGGTCAAGTTTGGTATCAAATGAAAGCCCTTGGCGAGGCGATCAACTTTTGTCATTATGCCACCCACAAAAAGTGGCCCCACCGACCTGTGGGTGGGTGCCCCACCCACAGTGGGTCCGGTGTGGGTCAAAAATGAAAGTCTTCAAAACTGGTCATGTTTGGTATCAAATGAAAGCCCTTGGCGATGCGATCAACTTTTGTCATTATGCCACCCACAGGAAGCGGCCCCAGCGGCCTGTGGGTGGGTGCCCCACCCACAGTGGGTCCGGTGTGTGTCAAAAATGAAAGTCTTTAAAAGCGGTCATGTTTGGTATCTAATGAAAGCCCTTGGCGAGGCGATCAACTTTTGTCATTATACCACCCACAGAAAATGGCCCCAGCGGCCTGTGGTTGGGTGGCCGTCGTGGGTCAAAAAGTAAAGTCTTCAAAAGTGGTTGTTGTTGTTGTTGTTAGTGGTCATTGGTTGGTGGTTGTTGTTGGTGGTTGTTGTGGTTCATCGGTGGTTGTTGTTCAAAAGTGGTCATGTTTGGTATCAAATGAAAGCCCATTTGCTCACATTTGCCCTGCCTATTGCATTGTTCAAGCTCCTTATCTGCGTTAGCTTACTGCTGGAAAGGGAACCTTTAAAATGACAGAAGGACAAGTAATAAAAATGCTCCTCCGGAGCATAAAAAAGTAATATGGGTAGTGGTGAGGTTGTAAAATAAAGAGAGGACTAGTCTTAAAAATGCTTAATATGGGGCTAGGTTCAAAAAAAGAAGAGGACTAGGTTGTGGGCGAATTAATATGGGCACAGCTTCGCCGAGCAACCCATATTCGCGGGTTTTCACGCTTCGCCATGGCGATTGTCATATACAAAGCAATTAACGTCAGTCAATAATTACAATTCCAGCAGTTATATATACGTAAACTATATGTATATAGTATATAATTTGGTTGTGCTGGACTACGGCAAGCAACGAGAAAAACCAAGGCTATAATTGTAACGCTAACGGTTGAATAGAAATAGAAGATCGTCGGAGAGAGTCCTGATCCTGAAGTTATTGTTGAAATATATACATATACTTTTCTTATAAATGGTTAAAACGCTCAGTATATAAATATTAAGAATTTATCGAAACAAATATTTGCTTCCACTAAAACTCGTTTATCATAGTCGTATATTATTAACGTACCGTAACTAAATCTGAACACTGGTTGGTACGTATATATAACTTTTTCAGTCCGCGAATATGGGTTGCTCGGCGAAGCTGTGCCCATATTAATTCGCCCACAACCTAGTCCTCTTCTTTTTTTGAACCTAGCCCCATATTAAGCATTTTTAAGACTAGTCCTCTCTTTATTTTACAACCTCACCACTACCCATATTACTTTTTTTATGCTCCGGAGGAGCATTTTTATTACTTGTATATATATATATATATATATATATTATATATATATTGGCCTAATAATTCATATTTAAAAATTTTCGCGGTTCTGCAAAATTTTAAGAATTAATGATTTGAGGACAGATTATATTGTAACAACAAAGACATTTTTCTGGGGGACTCCGCCCCCAGACCCCGGTGCACACATTTTTCTCGTGGGGGAGCACATCCCCATCGCGAAGTCCTGTCGGATCCGCCAGTGTGTATAAGCAGGGGCGCATCCAGGGGGGAGAGTGTCCTGGCTTATTTTTACGGGGGGGGGTGGGGGGTGGCCCCCCCACTCGGCAACATCCCCCCATAAATTTGGTGCCCCCCCCCACTCGGCAACATCCCCCCATAAATTTTGACCTCCCCCCATAAACCAAAAAATTGCCAAAAAAATTGGAAAACTTTTTGAAAATTTAGGATAAAAATGGTGAAATCCACCGTTTTTACCCTAAATTTTCAAAAATGTTTCCGGCTTCGCCGGAATTCTAACGAAATTTTCGCTATTTTAGCGTAAAAAACACCATTGTGTTGCTTGTTCCATTGTTTGAAAAAATTTGGGGTCCGACACAGCCCTTTTCTAAATCCTGAGTACGCCCCTGTGTATAAGCTCTATATATATGTTGAGATTTAAAATTTCACAGTGTCAATCAAAAAATGTTAACAATTTTTAGAACATTTTGCTCAGTTTTGGTCTCGGTTGGGGCCGGAGTCAGGCGCATTGCATTGTTGTTGTTGATTTGCTTCCGATCGTTCGCAGACGTCAATTGATTTGTGCACCTGATAGGCCCCCGCATGCATTTCCGGAGAAAGGCAATTACATTCCCTGGGGAACTCCACAGGACCTGCGAAGGGTTCGAACCGACGTGTCTCAGGCGGGCCGCATCCACCTGTGGGCAGTCGATTGGAACATGGTTCAGGTCATCTGTTTTTCCTGGGCAATATTAGTATAAAGGAACTTCGTAGGCACAATTGTGTGCAGATACCAATTTAGGACAGCACATAACTCGCCGACCCGGAGCTGGAAGAGGACACTTCTGTCAGCCCTGTGTTTAGGAACTGTTCCCTGGTGGACGAAGGAGGGAAAACGGGACAGCCAAGTCTTAGGTTTGAACTGAGGTTTGAGCGCCAGGACTGAAGTTCCTGCTTACGGACCAGGGCTCTGGCCGACGACAGGTCAATGAAAGCTTCATCTTGGCGTAGAACGGAACCCAGGTTAGCTAACGTGTCCGCACAGTCCTTACCCGGGATACTGGAATGCTTTGGGATCCAGTAGATGGACACACTACGCGCGCTGTCCCATTGCATTCCTGTTGTTTCCTTAAAATTTGGCTATTTTTGGGCACCTCAAATTGAGGGGAGGGAGAGCGACCACGAGAACCACAGAAGTGTAGGAGGGCCCGACCGGGTGGGAGAGAAGTAGATTTGGGAAACCCCAAACATTGTGGCGGAGCAAGTAAACAATTCCCCCCCCCCCCAAATTCCCAAGTAAACTATCTCCCCTTCAACGCTTTATCTCACTCAAAACTTGACCGAATTGGTTAAAACTTTGTGTGGGGGCCTTGGTTTTCTCTAGGCCAAAAAGTGGGGGGGGGGGGAGTGGGAGGGGGGAAGACCAAAAGTGGGGGGAATAAATTGGGCAAAGAATGCTAAAAATACCGTAAAAATTACGCGATTTCTACATATACTGCTGCAACTAAGCTCGAAAGTGCACAAAAATCAAGTTTTAGTACCAAAATAGACGATTTTTGACCAAAAAATTCCGGCGTAGTTGAAAAATTTTGAAGATTTTGACCAAAAATCCTTAAAATTTGGCATTTTCTGGGCACCTGAGTGGGGGAAAGCCAAGAAAGTGGGAGGGGACGATTGGGGGGGACCTAAAACGTGAGGGGCGCCTCCCCCACTAAAAAAACCCAGGGGGTATTCCAACACATGTCTGATTGATTGGTAACAAAATTTTAAAATTTTAAATATTTAAATTTTTAAGTTTTTTAAGGGGAGACCAAGGGGAACCAAAAAATTTTTCCTCTCCGATTTTACTGAAAACTGAAAAAATTGTTAATGTAAGCTAAAGTAGTAAGCTTAAGATGTAAGGTTATACTGAACTAACAAAAATGTGAATCGAAAACTGGATTTCAGATTCGTGTTCTGCGATCCTGGACACCCCTATGTACAACTTTTCAGTAAAATCGGAGACAAAAATTTTTTGTTCCCCTTGGTTCACCCTTTAAAAACTTTCAAATTTAGAAATTTTAAAATTTCATTACCAATCAAGCAAATATATGTTGGAATGCACCCACACAAAATTTGAGCTAAATTGGTCCAGTTTTGAGAAAGTTAGCATTAAGGAAACTATATATCTCGCCCCCAATTGAGGCTGGGGGGGGGATTGTTTGCTTGATCCGGGTCTTGTCTCGATTACCCCCCCCAGTACTCAAAATCCTTAAAACTTGACCAAATGAGCTAAAATTTGGCGTGGGTATGTTTTCTACCACGCTGAGTTCAAATATCGCAAAATTTTTCGACTTCGCGAAATTCGAAATTTTTCGATTTCTAAGGGGGGACCAAGGGAAACCGAAAAATTTTTTGTCTTCGATTTTGCTGAAAAGACGTATATAGGGGTTTTCTGGGTCGTACAACACGAATCTGAAGTCCGTTTTTCGATTCCGCATTCTTTTAGCTCAGTATAAGCTTACATCTTAAGCTTAAATCTTAACGTAACGCTGAGTCGAAAAACGGACTTCAGATTCGTGTTCTACAACCCCGAAAACCCCTACTATACATATCTATTCAGTAAAATCGAAGACAAAAAATTTTTCGGTTTCCCTTGGTCCCCCCTTAGAAATCGAAAAATTTCGAATTTCGCGAAATCGAAAAATTTTGCGATATTTAAACTCAGCGTGGTCGAAAACATACCCACACCAAATTTTAGCTCATTTGGTCAAGCTTTAAGGATTTTGAGTACTGAGGGGCAGGGGGGGGGTAATCGAGACAAGACCCCTTGATCCGTTGTGGCTCTACTAAAGTAAACCCAGTCATACGCCAGTTAGTATATATTTAAGTCATGTAACGTTTGTGGAGCCCAAAACGAAAATATATACGTACGCGATTGCATTATCTGCTGCACCAATTTCTGCGACAAATCCTGTGTTCTGTCTCTTGTCAGAGTTTTTCAAACTATGCTTTTACGTGTTATATGCATGGTAAGCTAAACAGGAATATCGGCATATACACACGATTGTGTGTGCGTCCTATATGCCGTGTAGAAAGAACATCATATACACACTAATGTATTTGTTTTTCAAGTATAAGAGAAACACTATTGATAGAGATGTGATTCTAAAAGACTTTAAAATGTGCACATAGTTGACAGCCACCCGTTTAATGTAGTAGCACATAGTATCTGATTGACACGCGATTGTGGCTGTGTGAGTAATTGAGCGATTTTTGGCGGTTACTAGGCAGGTTTTCGTGTCAAACGTAATAATAGGTTAACCCTGGGATGGGTCTTTTGTTACGTGTACGTAATATATATGTATAACGTTTTCCTTTACTGATTCACCACTTTTTTGATATGATTAACTCTTTTACTATGCGTTTCTCTTATCAGCATTTGTTGGTAATTTTTCCGCATATGCGTCTAAAAATCAAAAACTCACCTATTGAGCGCAAATTTGGCATGGGTGCATTTGAACACATTTCTCATCAACCAACAAAAATTAAAAATTTTAAAAAATTATATAAATTTTGACTTCTTTTTTCAGGGAGGACCAAGCGGAATAAAACAGGGAGGACCAAGCGGAATAAAAACATTTTCTCTGATTTCGCTGAAAAGTTGTATTATATATACGGGGTTTCAAGGTCGCTGAACACACACCTGAAAACCGTTTGTCTATTCAGATTTTCTTTAGCTCAGCACAAGCTTAAGATGCCCGATTAATATATACTTATTTAAGCTTACATCTAGATAACGAAAAGCTGGATCGAAAAACGGTTTTCAGATTCGTATTGCTACCCTGAAAGTCCCTATTATATATAATATATACGTATATAATATATATATATATGTGTGTGTGTGTGTGTGTGTATAATATATATAGAATATATATAATATATATATACATTAGGGTTGGTTTTTTCCGAAAAAAACAGATTGCCGGAAAAACCTTTTTCCCGGTTTTTTTCATTTTTTCCATTTTTTCCGATCACCCCAAAATTTACCAATGTGCTAAAAGTTGCGTTATTTCATGTTTCTGTATGCATAGATGCAGTTTTCTATATATTTAATAGCCCCACCCGGTAATGCACTTACACAAGCGCTTACAAGGTTTCCAGTATTGATTATATACAGGAATCTTCAGCAGACGATACTGTAGAGTAAACTACAGGTGACTTCTGTATACCTTGACGGTTCTGCTAGACCTGATCTGCGGTTTCCATAAGTAACACGCCTCGCAAAGTAAATAGTGCCAGATGTTTTAACAGTTTTCGGCTGAACATTCCACTGTTATATAGACATGAAATTGTTAGCTCAACCTGAGTTACGCAACCATGGCAAAAAATGATAAATTCCAGACTTAGCTCAAGTTCATGAATATCGTCTTATTATATATATCCTTAAACAGTGTTTTTGATATCTTCTTAATGTTATGAACTCATAAATTAACTTTCAGAACATGTCCCGAATATTTTTCTATTTTTTCCGATGCTTCGAAAAACACAAATACAATTTGGTCAGATTTAGCATACCCCCACCTACTATAACCCACGGAAAAGGTTGTAAATAGTGCGAATTCGCCGGGAAAGTTGAGAAATCATTAAATTTCGCTGTAAAAATCGTTAAAGTAACACTAGGAATATTGTTCCATTTTTTCCACCCCATCGGAAAAAAATAGAAAAAAACGGAAAAAACCTTTTTTCCAGTCTTGTTTTCCGCGCCCATCCCTAATATACATATATATATATATATATATATATATATATATATATATATATATACATATACATATATACATATATACATATATATGTATATATATATATATACAAGTAACAGAAATGCTCCGCACAAAAAGGGATAATATGTGTGCTTGGCCTATGTGTATCCTTTAAATTCCGGTTGAGAAAGTAAATGCATAAATCCGACATAGCAACTTTTGGTGGATGGTTCCATGTCAAAAGTTGCTCAGCTCACTTAGGGCTTTCAGTTGATACCAAATTTGACCACTTTTGAAAAATTTTATTTTTGACCCAAAATCGCCTAAGTCCCCACCCCACCCCACCACAGCACTCTACAGCCACCTTGGGTACGCAGTTCCATGACAAAAGTTGCTCAGCTCACTTAGGGCTTTCATTTGATACCAAATTTGATCACTTTTGAAAAATTTTATTTTCGACCACTTCACCACCCACCCTACTGACCCTTCAAACGGCAAACTGGCACCATCCCAGCAAAATAGGTACGTCGGATGGCAATACGGATACCGGGAATGAGCTGGGCGCACCAGAAAACTGCTATAGACAAAGTTTTGAGAGGCCAGGTAAAGCCTACTATGGACCTCCAGGAAGCTGTTTCCAACTTGACCCTCCCGACGGCAAAGTAGAACCAGCCCAGCAACATAGGCACGTCGGACGGCAAAACGGATACCGGGAATGAGCTGGGCGCACCAGAAAACCGCTATAGACAAAGTTTTGAGAGGCCAGGTAGAGCCTATTATGAACCTCGAGGAAGCGGTTTCCGACTTGACCCTCCCGACGGCAAAGTGGAACCAGCCCAGCAAGATGGGTGGGTCTGACGGTAAAACTGACTGTGGGAATCGATTCTCCGTGCTAGAAAACCATTGTATGAAAGATTTGAGCTTTTAGAGTTGAATAGATAGTGAGAAATTTCGATTTTTCATTTTTCAAATTTTCGCCATTTTTGACGGGCCACTGTGGTCGCTAGGGAAGTGATAGAGAAACGCAACCTGGACCGTTAGCTAGTTCAATATATGTAATTTCTGAATATGAAAAGAAGCTGAAGAGCTCCAGCTCGTAAAGTTCGACCTGAGTGACGAACACAAAAATGGTCACTTTTCGCTCAGAGTCGAGTTTGCAGCGCCACTGCGACGCTGTGGTGCAGCTGCGGCGCAAAAACAGTTGCGATTCTTAAATTCTTCAGAGGGTACTACTAGACCCTATAGCCCTTTAGGTTGGCCCACCGCTGCAGTTCACGTGAAAGTGGCGAACATTATGTACAATACAACCATCAAATAGGAGAAACCGGAAAAAACATCGCCGCCATAACCGGTCCGGGGCGCAACTTTTTAACGGTAAGTGATACGGGGCTGAAATTTCACAGATATACTAAACTCGATGCGCTCTGCAATTTGCGCATGAAATCTGCGCAGGATTTTGCGCAGGTTCTGTGCAGCTTATTTTACACGTCTCCAGCCACTTTTCATATAGTATAAGGGTCGCTGCCGCGACCCCTATGATACAAATATTATATATATATATATATATATATGTATATAATATATATATATATATATTCATGCAAACCGTACCCTTTGTGGACGCAACTCACACTGCATACCCTTTGTGGACGCACAAATTGCGTCCACATAGGCAACCTATGTGGCGCAAATGGCTTTTTAGATTTACCGAGAGCGTGTTAGGCTGTTATGTTAGGTCATGCATATATATAATATACGTATATAATTATATTGTATTTTCTATTTCATTATGTTTTATTTTTAGATTTTACGGGAATCAGATCGGAAGCTTCATCGAGGGTTCAGAGTGCTCGCTCTAAAACCAAAGGTATATGTTTTTCACGTTTATCATTTCCATTTTGCCTCAAGCGGGATCTTTGTGTTTGTAATATTTATCCTCAAGAACAATGAATAAGTTTTCGTCACTCACAGCGTTAGCGCACGAATCTAACATCGACAAGAATGCGAGCTCGGATTACACACACACACACACACACACACAAATGTGATCAAAATAAACGTTGCATTTAGAGTCTTGCTTGGACGCACTAATACAGCAAATAAGCAGGCATCCTATGATGTAAAGAACATAAACATGAACATGAAGAGAACAATTAGAACAACTTAGGATAGAATACGAATCTGAAGTCCGTTTGCCGATTCGACTTCTGATTAGCTCTATGTATATTGGTGTAAGCTTTGAGCCAACGAAATACTTTATAGAAAGAACGGATTTTCGATTCGTGTTCCAGAAAACCCCAGATTTTTTCAACAAAATGGAAGACAAAGAGCTTTTGGTTTCCACTAACCCTCCTTTGCGAATCGAAAACAATTTTAATTTCGCTAAATAGAACATATGCAATTATTGAACTGAACTCAGTGTGGTCGAAAACATACGTGCTCATACCAAAATGTAGCTCAATTATTGGTAAAGTTTTAAGAATTTGAGGAGTGGAGAGGTTATCGAGACAAGACCCCATCCGGTGTGTGAAATGTCAAATGCAAATAAATAGCTACGTATGGTTTCCTTGGTTTTTTCTAGCTGCTGTAGTATCAGAGGTTCGTCTGAAAATTTAATCAGTATATATATATAGAGGATATATATACTCATTAGTTAAATGATACGGCACCGTGATTATTTCTGTGGGCTTCCTCACTACAGCCATTAGCCGTGTATATTAACATAAGGTTAATTTCAGGACATGACTCTCTCCAATGATGGTTACTTTCTGAGCGCATATATCGCGAATGTCTTGTCTTAACAGGAGGGGGGTCTCTATTGCATAGGTAGATAGTCTCATGCCATGACTTATTCATCTAGATTAATTAGAGTCTCTGATTAGATATTCATGGGGGTAGCCAGCCAGCCCGGCCCAATATATGTACTAGAAGAAGAAGAAGAAGAAGAAATATATTATATGTCGTTGTTTCGTGAGACTGACCTCAACGAGCTTGCATTTTGCTGAGGAGCTAAGCTTGGTTCGAGCACCGTGACTACGTAGCATTAGTGCTTGCTTCTTTTGATTCTTTACCTTTTCAACATTTGAGTTCCTCCACCCTTGCTGAGTTAGTCCTATCATTCAACTCTGCGTTTATGCTGCATACGCTGGGGATATCGTAAGATCTTGACTGGAAAGCGTGTCTATGCATTATGTGCATATATATGTATATATATTGGTTAGTAAATTGAATGGTAACATGATGATGAATACCATTGGTTCATCCTTATCTTCTACTGTGTCTACGCCTATGCATATATACGTATTATATATATAAAGCGACATGTGTATGTATTTGTGTTTTGTATATATATGTGTATATATAAGCTTATCTGTGCTGCTACATAAGACCTTAGTATTTTCTTCAGTTTCTGCCGATATGAAAGAGGTTGAACCAGTAGGGGAGGACGAGAGCTGAGAGAGAGTGAGAGAGAGAGAGAGTCAAATCAATAGTGCCCGTTTCAGCAATATTTCACCTCTCTGTCTGTACTATATATCTTCTTTTGCTTCTTAACATACTATTTTCTTAACCGTGACTTGTGTAGCTTTTTGGCGGTAGCGAAAATTCTGTTTTCACTTTGTTGCTTGTGCCTTGACTGGCCTCGGACGGGTTGTCTTTCAATGGGCTTAGCGCAGACACAGGAGAAAGGCAAGGACCCTTTTCACACAGCTGTCTCCTGTGAGACTGGGTTCCCAGTTAATGTACCTCAAATTCTTGCATTCAAAGTCGGTTTTACTAACGTTTCTTGTTGTTGATCTGCTGTCCAAAGTTTGAGTGATATACGTATATAAAATTTCTCAGATCATAATAAGACTTTCAGCCCTTGCATTAATTGATTTAGCTTCAACGATTTACATCACGAGAGATCAGGTTCAATTCCAACTCCCCCTTTATGGAAGGCAAGGTTTGCTGCGACCACCTGTTTAGAATTTAGATACACTGTAAGCATATTTTCACTAAATCATCGAGTTTTACCGCAATGTCCTGGCTTTGGACTCTGGTCGGCACAGCCTACAATTTGCCTACAACGTTGTAGGCTGAACCCGCTCACTATGCAAAGCAAAATGAAGGGCTACGCACGACGCCGGCGCGGAGCACTACGCACGCGGGCGCGTGATACGTGCCGGATAGGTATATATATATATATATATATATATATATATATATATATATACAACGCACGACGGCGCGCCGCGCGCCGTGGCGGAAGATTAAACACGTTTGGGCTTGCTCGCAGAGAACGGCGTATATACTGGAGAACTACGCAGGCAGGCTGTCCGCAGCGCGCCGTCTCCGATGACCCCGCACGCAGGCACGTTGGGGGCGACGTTCCAAAGAACTATGCAGGCGGGCGCCCGAAGCACGCCGTCGCCCAGTGCCGAATACTACACTGACAGTGGAAGCCACGCACCGACACAGAGGATTCCGTAAAAGGTAAAGGTTTATCCCTATAGATATCCCCGTCCTGCGACAGCACATGGGGTGCCGTGCTCATCCCCGGATTCTCAGCCGTAGAGCCAGGAGTGTCACCTCAAATGATGGCTGCATCCGTGGAAGGGGGGCCGGCCCTTCTACACAGACTGCTGTTACTTTCCCACCGAAGTGTACCCAGTTACTGACCAGTGAAGGATGGATAGCTGGGTTGGCTAGAGCCGAGAAAGAAAGAAAAAAGAAACAAAGAAAACCTATCTCGAAACTCAATTTTTCGACACTTCTGGGCGACTGCAAAAAAGTGAGGGAAGCTTGTTAGAAATTAAAGGACTACGCAACGGCAGAGCGTCCGTTGTAGGCTTGTGACTTCGATCTTGCCGATCTGTGGCTTTGGGTATTATCTCGATTACCTCTTTACCTCTTTCTTACCACTTAGACTAACGGTGCATCGAATCAGTCTAATTTTTGCTCTGTGCAAAGAGGACGAGTTGCCATCATTGCAGATATTTACAAAACTTTTCTAGCCCAGCCCAGTCAAAAGTTATATATATACATTTGTCAAGTTTTCGGATGGTTGGACCAAAAAGTATATAGGTGTCATTTTCAAAATGTCAAGAAATGAGCGAGCAGGAGTGAACCAAATGACTTGATCTTTCCGTACACACACAGGTTAGAAAGAGTCGCGCTTTCTGCTGCTATATATGTTTTGGAGCTCATGCTCCAACCCATGAACCAGGAGGCGTGTGGGTTTTCCCCCCCAAAAAGGGTCTGGATTTTTTCACCCCATGGCTATATATTCTTGCAGACTTTTTAGCAGATTGATATTCAAATTGATAAAATTACGCAATAGATTATATAATTCAAATAAAACATACAACTATACAATATTAAATTTTGAATTAGCGATATTCTAGTTTTGTCGGCCCATGTCAAGATAAAAGTTAGAACCCCCAGAACCCCCATCAGAAAAAAGGTTCTCAAATTTTTTTCATGCGTTTGCATCCAGGACTTTGATTTGTACGTGACTACGTTGCGGATCCTTTCCTTCAGCAGGTACTTCAGCAGACATGATATGTTTATATGTATATATGGATCTCAGTCATCAACTTTGTAGCATATAACCGGGGTGTACTGGGGGGGGGTTCTCCTGGCTTTTCTCATAAACTTAGACTGAAAATTCTGTGTATGAATCATCCAATATCCACAATATAGGTATCAATCGAAAGCTGACGACAAGAGCAACAAGTTCGTCCTTAATTTAAGCCCAGACAACGCGCACACTTTTCGGTACACCCGGACTCCAGAAGTCCAGAACCCTCAGAACTTCCAGCAAACATTTAAGACTAGGCAGTAGAGGATCAAATCTCCTGAAAAAAATTTCAGAACCCCCAGAACCCCGAGAACCCCCATCAAAAATTTGAAATAAAATATATGTAGTCACGGATCAAATCTCTTCGAAAAGTTAAGAACCCCCAGGAACCCCCAGAACCCCCATCAAAAATGAAACTAAACATAGTTATAGATCAAATCTCTACAAAAAATTAAGAACCCCAAGAACCCCCAGAACCCCCATGAAAATAAAAGCTTCAAGAAAATCAAGTGGTAGATCAGAACGCATCAAAAAGTGACTTTTATCTTGACATGGGCCGACAAGGGTTAATGTCGTAAGATAAGTAACTTTGTATGGTGAAGAAATCAAAGTGTATATATATATATATATACTGTAAACTGTTTTCTAACTGGCGACAAACGAAAATTAGAAAATCAAATTATTGTTTTGTGTCGAAACAATTTATGTACGTACATTTATATATATACATATTTATTGTACATAAATGTACTTATATTTATACAAATGCAAATATCTATCGACATAAATGCGATATTTATCAATACAAATGTATTTATATATATATATATATATATATATATATATATATATATATATATATATACAATCTTTTCTTGCAAGATTGGAAACAAATTACAAGTTAATCCAAATTTCAACAAAAAAATCAATTCAGCGAAATCAAAAAACTAATCCTACAACTAATATCTATATATATGAGTCGATTTCTGGGATGCTCGCAGATACAACGGACAACCTGAAAAAATCTATTTTCTTCTTTTAAAGCCAGTTGATTAGGATTAGTAGGCATAGTAAAACCTGCAAATATCAGCTTGTTTTGATGAGCGGTTAATGAGTATATAGTCCATTTTTGTGATTTTGCCATGGCAGCTAAATGGCCAATTTTACTTCTTGACTTTGTTCCACTGTATTGAAAGACATAGACTTGGTACGGTGCTGCTTTAGGTCCTCAAATTGTTCATGGAGCTTCTACATGTCTTTCAATACAGTGGAGCAAAGTCAAGAAGTAAAATTGGCCATTTAGCTGCCATGGCAAATTCACAAAAATGGACCTTACTCATTAATCGCTCATCAAAACAAGCTGATATTTGTAGGTTTTACTAGGCATACTAATCCTAATCAACTGGCATAGTAAGAAGAAAATCGATTTTTCAAGGTTGTCCGCTAACAACGACTTTAAATCTGAACCACTCAGAAATCCACTCATATATATATATATATATATATATATATATATATATATATATACAAGTAACAAAAATGCTCCGCACAAAGGAGGATAATATGTGTGTGATGGCCTGTGTCTATCCTTAGAATTGATAAAATAAAGACAAAAATGTACCACGACAAGTTTGGGTGGGTGGCTCTATGACGGAAGTTGATTAGTTCGCTTCGGGTTTTCATTTGATGCCAAAGCGCACCACTTTTGAAAAATTTCATTTTTGACCCAAAATCGTCTAAGTCCCCACCCCACCCCACCACAGCACTCTACAGCCACTTTGGGTACGCAGTTATATGACAAAACTTGCTCAGCTCACTTAGGGCTTTCATTTGATGCCAAAGTTCACCACTTTTAAAAATTTCATTTTTGACCCAAAATCGTCTAAGTCCCCACCCCACCCCACCACAGCACTCTACAGCCACTTTAGGTACGCACTTTTATGACAAAAGTTGCTCAGCTCGCTTAGGGCTTTCATTTGGTACCAAATTTGACCACTTTTGAAAAATTTCATTTTTGACCGAAAATCGCCTAAGTCCCCACCGCACCCCACCCCACCACAGTACTCTACAGCCACTTTGAGCATGCAATTCTATGACAAAAGTTGCTCAGCTCACTTAATGCTTTCATTTGATACCAAATTTAACCACTTTTGAAAAATTTCATTTTTTGACCGAAAATCGCCGAAGTCCCCACCCAACCCCACCACAGAGCTCTACAGCCACTTTGAGCATGCAGTTCTATGACAAAAGCTGCTCAGCTCGCTAAGGGCTTTCATTTGATACCAAATTTGACCACTTTTGAAAAATTTCATTTTTGACCGAAAATCGACTAAGTCCCCACCCCACCCCACCACAGCACTCTACAGCCACTTTGAGCATGAAGTTCTTTGACAAAAGTTGCTCAGCTCGCTTAGGGCTTTCATTTGGTACCAAATTTGACCACTTTTGAAAAATTTCATTTTTGACCGAAAATCGACTAAGTCCCCACCCCACCCCACCACAGCACTCTACAGCCACTTTGAGCATGCAGTTCTATGACAAAAGTTGCTCAGTTCACTTAGGGCTTTCATTTGATACCAAATTTGACCACTTTTGAGAAACTTTATTTTCGACCATTTGACCCTCCCACCCGACTGACCCTTCAAACGGCAAAGTAGAACCAGCGCAGCAAACTAGGTACGTCGGACGGCAAAACGAATACCGGGAATGAGCTGGGCACACCAGAAAACCCCTATAGACAAAGTTTTGAGAGGCCAGGTAGAGCCTACTATGGACCTCCAGGAAGCGGTTTCCGACTTGACCCTCCCGACGGCAAAGTGGAACCAGCCCAGCAAGATGGGTGGGTCTGACGGTAAACCTGACTACGGGAATCGATTCTCCGTGCCAGAAAACCATTGTATGGAAGATTTGAGCTTTCAAAGTTAAATAGATAGCGAGAAATTTCGATTTTTCATTTTTCGAATTTTCGCCATCTTTGACGGGCCACTGTGGTCGCTAGGGAAGTGATAGAGAAACGCAACCTGGACCGTTAGTTAGTTCAATATATGTAATTTCTGAATACAAAAAGAAATCAGCTCCAGCTCGTAACGTTCGACCTGAGCGACGACCACAAAAATGGTCACTTTTCGCTATGAGCCGACTTTGCGGCGCCACTGCGGCGCTGTGGCGCAGCTGCGGCGCAAAAAAGTTGTGATTCTTAAATTCTTTAGAGGGTACTACTAGACCCCATAGCCCTTTAGGTTGGCCCACCGCTGCAGATCACGTGAAAGCGGCGAACATTATGTATATACAATACAACCATCAAATAGGAGAAACCGGAAAAAAAACATCGCCGCCATAACCGGTCCGGAGCGCAACTTTTTAACGGTAAGTGATACGGGGCTGAAACTTCACAGACATACTAAACTCGATGTGCTCTACAATTTGCGCATGAAATCTGCGCAGGATTTTGCGCAGCTTCTGCGCAGCTTATTTTACACTGTCTCCAGCCACTTTTCACACATATTATAGGGGTCGCTGCCGCGACCCCTATGATATATATATATATATATATATATATACGTATTTGTGTTCTTCAAGACATCAAAACTTAGCTTGGTTATACATACTTTTTACAACTTTGAAATAGAGCAAAAGCTATTATCTACACATATACATTCAAAATTAAACAAACTATAGAACTTCCAATTCTAGAGCGTGGAACTAACTTTGAATTAAATATGTTAAATAATTTGAGCTGAGACTGCAATGTTTTGAAAATTGTTGTGTGGTTTTCCAAAAAATTCCCTAATTTTCAAG
This sequence comes from Trissonchulus latispiculum, assembly GCA_030248195.1. Taxonomy (NCBI): domain Eukaryota; kingdom Metazoa; phylum Nematoda; class Enoplea; order Enoplida; family Ironidae; genus Trissonchulus; species Trissonchulus latispiculum. Next base: position 20,778 of record JASAND010005339.1, read on the forward strand.
AAAATTGGAGTTTCGTCCCGCGGGGCGAAGGTTGTCCCATCCCGTCCCGTACGCGTGATCCCGCGTCCTGCGTCCATCTCTGCCCCCCCCCCCCACTCCACACTTTACTCCCCACTCGACATCTTCCCCATACTCGGGCCCACCCCCATCCACTGCATTACTGCAAGGTGCCCAGAAAATGCCAATGTTTAGGGCGTTTTGGTTAAAATTTTCAAAAAAAATTCCGGCGAATAAAAAATGTCTATCTCGGCACTCAAACGGAATTTTTGTAAATGTTTATTTTTAATCTAAATCCCGGCACTTTTGAGAACCCTTTGCGTTTCCTCATTCAAAATATGCCAAAATATACGTACTAATGTTTCCAGTTCTATGCAAAAATCACCTCGAAAATTTCTTTTCCATTCCCGGGCCCGGGGCCCTCGCCCTCCGTTGGGAGGCCTTCTTTTACCAGAAAAGACATCCCCAAAAGTATATACGTACTCTGGAGTGCTGTTAGTGATGGAGTTGAAGTGGCGCAGGTCAAACACGCTGCGTCAAAAAGCGTGTAATTATTCAGTTTTTTCTCGAAATAGCAAACATTTTTAGCGACTATGCGAACAGTGTATGTATACACAAACATTTTGGGAAATCTTTACAAATAGCTGGAGATTTTTCCAATCCGCACCCAAATAGTTTTACGTATATATTTACCGTTTATGGGAGGCTCGCCGCCAGTAAAAACCATACGTACCAGAATTTGCATAGTCTACGTATGTCTGCTTGGTCTGCTTGATATACGTACCTACCCATTGAATTGTTCTTTTTTAATGTTTTAGACGGCAGCAGTAACAGTGCTCGCAGTGGTTCAGCTCCTTCTGTGCCAAAGGATACCAACAAAGCTATGAAGCAGAACAGTTCCCCGGGGCCGCCTCAGAATAGCGGTGGCTGTGGGGTTCCAGTCTCCCCAGATGCAGCTGTTGCGGATGAATGTGTTCCCTCCTCTTCCAACGGTGGGATCCCACAGTCTCCCTATCGCGCCCGGAGTCGCGGCCTGGAGGGCTTTGATCATGCTCGAGAGGGGACTTGGAATGGCTCCTTTTACTTCATTCAGGCCGCAGATACCCAGTTTGGAATGATTGACAGTTTCCAAAACAAAAATCACCATCAGAATCCTTCCTGGGAAAAGGAGGTGGAACTGACCCGTTTGGCTGTGGACATGGTTAACGCCATGCAGCCTAGACCCAGATTCTTTGTGGTTTGTGGAGATTTGGTTGATGCTATGCCTGGTGAGTGGACGGATGTTCTACAAAAAAGTAGTTATATGTTGAATAAACTTTGATTGGAAGCGAAGCCCTTCGTGTTGCAGAGATCTTGCTATAGTACAAGTACAAGTTTAACTTAAGACGGGCTTTGCACAAAACAAGTTAAATTCAGTTAAACCCAGGGCATGTTTTTAAATTGACCTCCCCCCCCCCCGAAATGCCTCCCCTCCCCCGAAATCCCCCGGATTTTGGGCTTCCCCCTTTAAAAAAGTCTACATTTTTGCCAAAAATGGTCAAATTTTCCGATTTTTCGTAAAAATGGCTATTTTAGCATAAATCCTGGCATTTTTGAGAACTTTTTGTGGTTAGTTATATATATAATCGTTACAAGTATTCCATCAAGCTTGCAAGAATTACGAAAACATTTTGATATAAAAGAATACAGTTTTGGGAATTTCAAAATTTAAAAAAGGAACCCTTTATTATAACCCGTTTTACCCTTTATTATAACCCGTTTTACTGGTTCCAGTTAATTCGAAATTTTGACTGTTAAAGCGCAATTAATATGAAGAACTAATACTAACTGAAATATTTGTATTAATGAAATGTTAGTCGTAAAATAATTTTTAAATTAAAGATGTTCCACAATTAAAGAATTCTAAAAAGTTTACGTTTTTGTTGCAAATTGATCAGAAATATATATCTTTTTTCTATCTGTTAAATTTCTGTGTTTACGTATTAGTTTAATCTCCGATTATGTCCAGTTTTCAGTTAGGAGGGAGGTATAGTCAATTTGAATTTGAAAATTAGTATATACATAACAGAATAAACTGACTATAATAGTTTTGGAGTTTAGACTTTTTAACGAAGGTTCACTAAGCGTAAAGAATAAAAAATTAAAATGGCAGCAAATGAAATGGCCGGTTTTTCCCGATACCCCATCTTTTGCATTTCAATGGTCATGGCCAGAAACACAGTGTTCAGCGTTTCCTCAAGAATAGTTATTACTCTACTATATGTTAGAAGATGAGTAATCCACTAGGCCGCTCTCTTTTCCGTAAGCGCATAATATACCTGCTACCCTCATTTAGCGGAGGGGAGAGGGGTTGGAGTCACCAGCAGCCAATCAGAAATCACTCTATCAAAAAAGACTCCTTTTCTCGACCCCATCAAACTAAACGGGGTCCTCTTTCAGTGACCACTGACCACTCCATCAAAGGTGGAGGGGATAATTTGTGAAATCAAGCAACCACCCTCCACCAAGCGGACGAAGGTTCTCGTAGTCTTCTTAGAGCACCGTTACATAAGGCAAAGAATAAGAGACTTCTGGAGGATTTACTCGTATATATAGCACGCCTGGCTGTACGGTTGAGAATCCAGGGATGAGCGCCGGCACCCCTTGTCCTGTGGCAGGACGGAGATATCTCCATGGATATATAAACCTTTACCTTTTTGGGTTTGGGCTGAATTTTTCATTGTAGGTTTGGGGTGGGATGAGTGTTGACTGAAGCGCGGGGGACTCCCGCCTTTGCGGTATGCGAAAGTACTCGATACGGTGATGCTGCATATGGTCAAAATTGAAAGTAGCGGAAACCGCCCAATATGGGGCTCATTCGAAAGCCCTCTTTGAGTAGATAAAAAGTTGTAATAGGGCCAAGCTGCCAAAGTGTACGAAAATTGAGTTACGGAGCTTCAAAGAGGTCACAAATGGTCAAAATCGACCAAAATGACCAAACATCAAAACTTCTCAAAATATGGTCATTATGGTACTCTAATGAGAGCTTTCGATACGGACTACACGAATCAGACTATGCTGGTGCACAGAAGTGCCTCTTTTGGGAGATATGGCTATATATAAACTGGAAAAGCAGCGGCAACCCATTCTCGCTACTTCGCTAGTTATAACCAAATCATTCACTCTTACTTTTATTTTGCAATAAAGGGAGTGTATGAAGTTTCCAGACATCCATGTTGAATTTGTCATTCGTGGTTGGAAAAGTAGAATAATGCAATGCTTCCTTCCGGTTTTATAAGTTTCGTTTATTCTCTCTTTTGTGCGGTTTTTCAGGCGTTTCCTTTAAGCCTGCTCAGATTCGTGATTACAAGAAGGCATTTGCTCGACTCCATCCGGATATTCGACTGGTCTGTGTTTGTGGAAATCATGATGTGGGTGATATTCCCACACCGGAATCGATAGAATCTTATCGACGTGACTTTGGCGACGAATACTTCAGCTTCTGGGTTGGCGGATGTAAATTCATCGTCCTTAATTCCCAACTATATCACGACCATAGCCTTGTTCCGCAATATAAAAAGTTAGTATTGTGATGTAAGCTCGTAGTTTGCTAGAGTTCTGGATTGCTTAGCTCCTCTTTGTGGTGTTTTCCTACAGCTTCCCGAAATACATAGGGGACTTTTCCCAGTAGCCGACTATAAGTTTCGGGGGTATGCGAAATATTTTAACGTATATACTCAGCACTTTGAATCCTCGTTACTGCGTGGATTAAAATTTCACCTCATTTTGAACATTAATCCGCTTAGTTTTGATAGAAATTAACCTTTTCAGAATATGCTACAAAAAACGCGTTAATTTTCGAACATTTTAGAACCCCCTCCAACTGTCTTGCCCTCAACGGCCCTCCCAGCAAATCTCTCCTCAAGAAACATTCCCTTGAAGAATAAGCTAAGACTGCGACCTGCGTATTGGAAAATAACAGTTTTCCCTGGTAAAAGTTTGATTTCTTGTTGCGTCGTTACTCCGGTCTGTCGAGCATAAAGCTGGCATGCGTTTCTCTGTTCAATGTTTAGATGTGGTGTTCGTGTTTCAGAGATCAGGACAAATGGTTGGATGATGAGCTGGCAGGAAAGCCAGAGGAACCCTTTCAACATCTGATTGGTCTACAGCATATACCACCCTTTGTGGTTCATGCTGACGAAGAGCCTGTGGATGTTCCAGGGAATTCCCTTATCAATTTTAACTTCAGAGATCCTCATGTTAGACGCTCATTTCTAGATCAGATCAAAGTACGTAAAGAAATTCTAGGACTAGATTTTCTGGTCCAAGTTGAGGTGGCTATAGTTTTTGTTAGTAACGAACGAGCGAGATTTCTAGTTCTACATTTCATTAATTCAATCAGTGTTCGTATTGTTTTCACATTGACGAATTTACTTGGTTTTATCTTCTATTTTAGAAAGCTGGAATGCGCAAGCTATTTTGTGGTCATTATCATCGAAATGCGGGTGGCTGGGACGGTGATCTAGAAGTGGTGGTAACGTCGGCCGTTGGTTGTCAGTTGGGAAAGGACACTCACGGACTTCGAGTGGTTCGAGTACTCTCCCACTCTATAGACCACCAGTATTATGCATTAGCTGATATACCTAGCACTGTAACATTGCCAAATTAGCATCACCATCCCCCCAAATTCTCCGTAGCTCCGTTTGCATGATATCAGTACGTAATTTCCTTCTGCCGGTATTCTGTTGCTTAACTTAACTTAACACTGTAACATCAGCAGTGTCATTTGCTTCAGTCACTCCCTTCTGGAATTTTGTGTTTCTGGAAGAGTCTAGAAGATCCCTCTGGCCAAAAACTGCCGAGTTTCTTCAGCAGTTCATACGTTTGATATTACAAAAGTTTGTTATCCTGCGTGCTTCTTCTGTCCCCTGCTCTGCTCCCAGGTTATGGCATTTGCGGAGAAACCGTACCATCTTTCATGTCTTATCATTCTGTTCCTGTTCTTGAAGACAAGCATTTCGTTTCTGTCGTCCAGCGTTTCTGGTTTGTCCTGCCAGCAATCAATCAATGCTTATTAAAACATTAACATACGTATATATACTCTGCCCTGTTTTAGTAATTTAATATTGTTTGTGTTTTCTGTTTATGTAATTTGTGATGCTACTCAGATATATGAATTGTCTGTTAATCGCAATATCCCGGAGTGTGCGTGCTCCGCTATGATGTAAATAACTTGCGTTTCACAGCATTTATTGGGTTTATTTGCAGCATCCATTTTTACGTTAACGCACGAAAAGAAATTTTTTGGAAGAAAAAACTGTATATATTCACTAAATTGGCTAAACAGTCTGCCTGACAATGAGTGAGGTAATGAAATGATGAACTGTTGCTTGTTTGGTAGATTCATAGACGATAAGGGTATGACAAATCACATGATTTAGTTTGGCCGGTCTTGCCTATGTCTGCAAACTGCTATCGAAAGGTTATACGTAAATCTATTTCTCGTGTATTGTTCACAATGCAATCCCTACCACATAGTGTATAGTATGGATTTTTATGTTTTAGAATTTAGTTAGAATACTGAGCGCAGGTCACCAAGACTCCTAACGCTGACCCACTCTGGAAAAGCCATATTTATTTGATATAGTTGCTTGTTAAACTTAATATAAACCTGGTTGTTCTTGTTAAATTAACATAAAGTTGGATGTATTGAAGCTTTTTTGAAGGTGTTGTTAGTTCCATGGTTACTCCGTATTGAATCTGTCAGAAATTGATTCAGTTCAAGTTCGTTGGGCCACTGTGTTTGTCTTACTCTTATCTCTTGCACTATCTGTAATATGTACTTTGTGAGTGACAGTGGGCTGTTTTTAGATTGTTTTATTTTTGTGGAATACGTTCAGTTTTATGGCTTATTGTGGTGCTTCTTTTAATTATTAGATGAACAGGACAGCCATCATAACTGTTTGTAAATAAATAGTTTCCTAGCACATCTTAATTGTTCTTGTCTGTGTGGATGAAACACATTTTTTAAAAGTTCATATCATTTTCAGAAATCAAGTTGTTAAATTTTGTCCTGTAAAACAATTTTATATAAATTTTCTTGAAGCTACTATTAGCTTTTTATACAGTATTTACATGCAGTCGCGCAATTGGACTTTTGATCACTCACCGTCGATGACGATGAAATCCGAGTATGGTATGCGAAAACCTCCAAAGTTTAACTGGTCCTTAACTGAATCTTACGTGTTCTCCGTCTGCATATTTTGTGAATTTAGGAGCGTTTATTTTATAATTTGTAATATTCTGGTTTCGTCATTTATTTGATTGACGGAACAATGATTTATACAGTGAACCTTTAAACAACGATTTGAGTTCGCTCCCGGAGTGGAAAAATTTAACACGCGAAGCCAAACTAAAATCAAATGAAATTAAACTAATTCTAGTATATCCGAGTCTGAAATGTTAAGATCTCAGCAATCCTGTCTTCCACTCAGACTTTCTCTGGCTTTTTTGTTCTTAAAATTAATTGTTAAAGGGCTGTTCATATAAATACGTACTTCCATTTTCTGGTAAAAATCTTGAAAAATTGTCGATTATGGATGAAGTCAGTTTCTGATATAACATGTATATATAAACCTGCTTAAATATATATTCTTGTGTTACTTAAATATTTTTCAGTGGTTCAGTCTCAGTGTTATATATATTATAATATCTGTTTTCTTTCTATAAGTTTACTAGTCCTTTTAGATGTCCTTGATCGGTTCGCACAACATCCGGTTATTTTATTGGTACGTTATTGGATAGTTTGAATGAGTACAGCTGTGCATTTTGTTTGTTAAAAATACTTATGTTATGTTTGCTGATGAAAATAATACTAGTGGCGTTCGTTGTACTAAGAGTCAGTTTGCCTTCCTTCACTTATGACTTTCACTCACTTCCTTCATGACAGTGGAACGAACCTGCACCTCGTCGACTTTTTGCTGGATCAGTTGTGCCTGAAAGCAGCTTACATACAATTTGAGCTCCTTTGCAGTCAATCAGCAAGGACGCTTTCTTAATTTATGTACATTAGATTCTCTACAAGAGATTCCAATGACAGAAACCAAGAGCTCGTTAAAAGCTAATAGAATAAGCTTGCCATGGGGGCGGTACCGCTTATTATTGTTACACACTTGTTTATATATAAGCATTTGAACTAAAACTATTCTGATTGGCTTATACAAGCTTACCTCACGTCACAATTACGTCTATAAGCGTGTCCTCTCCGAAATGGCAGAGATGATAGTATCCTCACAGAAGAGTAGAGATAAGGAGGAGCCGGTAACGTGTAACGGAGCCGGGCCGGCCCGGCTCCGCAAATTTTTTCAACGGCCCGGCCCGACCCCGTTGATTTTGGGCCCCGGCCCCGTTACACGGCCCCGCGGGGCCGGCGGGACCAACGGGGCCTTCGGGACCGATTTACTCATATATAACAATTTTGTTCTACAATTTTCTGCTGTACGTATAGATATTTTCGGCTTATATATGTAACTCACATTTCTCCTTAATGTGGCTTTGTGTGTTATCAAGAGTACATAATAACTATAAGAGTGTGACAAGCGTCACGCTCTAACGGCGCTTCCGTACTGGGAGCTGAGATCACTTTCTTATGTGATAATTTTATAAAAAATATGCCCGGCAAAAATTAATATTCGATTGATTAGATAATATTCTAAGACAGAAATTGCCTGGTTAGTTGAAAATTGCTTAAAAATTTCAACTGCAGTGCATCGGTGAAATCTTCCCCCCCCCCGAAAAATTTCACTGGTGATATTTTTCCGGGGGGAAATATTTCACCGGTGAAATTTTTCCGGGGGGAAAATTTCATCGTATCAGCGGCTCGGCTAGGAGTTTCAATTCTCCGGCTCGGCTCCGGAGAAATTGTTGCCGGCTCGGACCGAGCCTGAGCCGCGACCCAAAATCCTCATCTCTACCGAGGGCGCTGTTAACTGTGCGCTTATATGCGATTGAACTAATTGTTGCGCAAGGGAAAATAGGAATAAAATTGTAATAGGAGCTGCTATTTCAGAAAAGTTTTGGTCCCAGAGTAGCTCATATTGCTATTTGGCGCAATTCTTTCCATTATAAACGCTTGGTAGCGGCGATCTTATTTTAGAATTACCAAATTTAGGGAATAAATGCCAAATTTTTTCTATTTACTCATTCTCTCTCAAAATAGGTTTAAGGTCATTATTTGGAGGAGAATTCTTCAAATTTCGGCAGGATGATTAGTTGCCTTGCCTCTTACGGTGAATTGAAATTCGATTTTCGTTCTCTGATTAATTGTGTGGAGTTGAGTTTATTGGGCAGGAGATTGGAGAAATCTCCCGATTTTTGAAGTACTTTATTAGGTTGCATCAAATTAAAGTAAAAGTTGAACATGCGATTTCTTCAACTCAGCGATTCTCTTTGTCGGTAGACGTGTTTCTGCTGTTCACTGAGACGTCTGATCCATCTAGTTTGAGCATGGCTTACATGATGCATTACACTTTGTGTTCGTCGTACATTGTTGCTATATCTCTGAGAAATTCTGTCATGAATGGATAGCTGACGTCGAGGTTGCGAAGTTTCTCGTGTTTTAGCACCAGTAATAGTCTGAAATGCAACATAGAGTAAAAATTCATAGATCTTAATAAGAAGACGAAGACTTTACTATTATAGTTTGCTCTGATATAAACTGTTCAATCGTCCATTCTACATACTTTTCCGTAGTATCTGACAGCTAAAATAACTAATCATCTGGGTTTTGTTGCGTACTCTGCGTACGTACGTTGCGTAGAATTCCAGATGTGCGTGTTACATACCGGATACCCTCTGGTCAACCTTCAGGTCAGTGGGTACTCACGGTCACGGCCACGTTTCAGAGCGGGGAAACAGTCACTTGTGTCCACACCAATTCCATGCTAAATTTTGGGGAAATTTTAGTATTTCTGGCATAGTATTGGCTATCACGGCAAAACTTGAAACTTCTGCATTGCAGTACACCAATACATTGACAGCTTACTACAGCAACTGCTTTCAGTAAATATCTGCATATACTTACGGTTGTTTGTGTTTCATTTCCATTTGCTTCGCTAGATGAGCTAAAGTCGCTAGTGCTCTGATTATGCTTTAATGCACGGGCCATGAGCATGGGATAATAGCATAACAAAAACAGCATGTAAAGAAGAAGGCAAACTATTACAGACATGGTTCCTCCAATTGCTACCTAAAGTGATAAAGCACAACCAAATACGCTCCTGTAAGTCAAATTACGCAGGGGGGGGGGGAGGGTTGGGCCCTTTCGGGAGTGGGTTAAACAAGTTTAATTTAACTTGTTCCCGTTTGGGGGTGGGTTAAAAAAATTTAAATTACCCCGCGCGGGAGAGTGCAAATTTTTTATTTTTAACCCCTCTCCCGAAAGAGGATAAAAATTAAAACTTTTTTCTCTACCTTTTCCCTGTCTGGGAAGGGGGGTTAAATTTTAATTTTCTCTTTTCCTTTTTGGGTTTAATTTTATTTTTTTTTTTTTCCCACGTCATTTTTTTTTTTTTTTTTAATCCCCCCGCCACCCGGCGGGGGGGTGAAGAAATTATCTTCTTTTTTTCTTTCTTTTTTTTTTTTTCCTTTTCGAAAATAAATTTAAAATAAAAAAATAAAATATAATACATAAAGTGAAAAACATAATTTTATTTGATGGGTCTTATTTCTTTTAAATTATTTTAATAATTTGCCAACGTTCTGATGTAATGTGTGAGTTGTGATGAGTAATGTTTTAGTGAGTTTATTTGAATGTGAGATTTTAGTAAAGTGCATATGTTTATGTATGTGTGTGTTTGTGATAGCGTAACGTATGTGTATTTTAGGCATGTGTGTTGGACTAGTTTTTGTTTGTCTGGGGGATGTCTGATTTTAGTTGTTTGTTTGATGTCTGTCTGGCTAGATGGCGCTGTCTGCCTTTCTTCTAGAAAGGCCTAGAAGTTTCCCCTTCTATGTCAACACTTTCGACCAATCAAAATTCACCAAGTCTCTCTCTCAACATCCTTTTCAAAAACTAGTCAGTCTGGTCTTTTTCTAACTTAGCGTGCGGTCGGTTTACTCTAGCTCTGCCTAGCCCTTTTATACGTGTTTATTTCCCTTTCACTGGCCTTTCACTGTAAGTTATTGATTTATTTTCCTTACTTCTTTTAGGCTCCGAGGCGACCTCGTGGGTCGACCTAAATTAATTAGTGGTATTCTACTGAGTTTTATTCCCTTTTTAAATTAGTTCTCTGATGTGGTTAATTACTTTAGAAAAGAGGGTTTTGTTACGTCATATCAAATAGTTTAGTTTAGCCGCGACGGCTTAGGAAATTACTCGTAAGATATTAGTTTTGTTGTAGGGCGCAAATAAATTGAGGGATTAATTCGTTTATGTAGATTGCTTTATTCGTGTCATGTTTTTGTGTATTTATTCTTAGAGCGTATGTTTGTGTGAAACTCTTCTGTTTTCGTAAACTGTATTGATGAATGTTTTATCGTCAAAATTTATTATGCTGTGTATTTTTCGGGAGTCTCTCCCTTGTCAGTTTCCTTATTAAATGTGGTCTCAGTAGCTGAGCCATTAGGGTGTGTTTAGTTAGGTTTTACTAGAATTGTATAGTCGGTAGGTAGGACTCTGAGTTATTTTCCAAGCCTAGGTAGGCTAATTATTTACTGAGCGTGTATTTAATTTAATCAAAGTTTCTGTAGTAGTTGAATAGTTAGACAGACATTTGTCCCTTTGGTCAGTTCCTTTAGCCATTTGTTAGGTCTATTCAGTTCTTGGCGAGATCTGCCCAGGTCGACTGGAACATAAGTCTCCTCCAGGTTCGTCGTTTCCATACGCGCACAGTTTCCACCCGTAAAGTTTGGTTACCCATACACTTCCAACTTTACATTAGGCTGCCAGTCTTCGACCTTTGTCTTTTTATTGTTCCTGTTCTAGTTTATTGTTGTTTTTCCTGTTTTTGTCATTATAGTAGTGTATTTGTGTTGTGCTTTCTCGGACTTGATCTCCTAATATTTTGCTTGTATAAATCACTTGGTCGTTCTTTTAATCGTTCTGTTTTAACTTAATTTGCTATTTTAATTAATTGCGCGTGCTTAATTGTTGATTCTCTTTTTTCTGTAATTTTCTCTCGGCTTTTCTATCAATGTCTGTTCAACATTCCCCTGCGAAAACAAAGGCTTCGACCAAGCCGGCCGATACGGCCTCTTCAAGTGACACGGCGGACAACCGACCCTTGAACGCAGACGGGTTTGGGCGGCTATTCCCTCCATCTAACTTGAGTAAAAATTCCTCTACTCAATCATCGTCTAGCCAGGCCTCAGCGGGCCCTGCTTCTACAAGCGCTACGCTTAGTAGACCGTATTTGCGATCCGATTCGGCCAAAAATAAGGCCTCCAAAAGGGGGGAATTATTCGACGACGTCACGGCGCAGGGTCACGATGACCAACAAGAAGACGAGGCGTCACAGAAGACCGATGAATTCCGGTCACCCACCGATCAGGGTGAGGTTATCGAAGAGGAATGGGATGAACAGGCAAGCATTAGGGATCAACTGGAGTTTCTTCGGCTTAAATTGGCTCGGATTGACTCTACTCTCCGAAACAGAGAGCCCGATAGGGACCCACTTTCAGCACCGGTGCCAGGTATGTCTGATGTCTCGGATTTACGGGCTTTTGTTAATCAATTGGAATTGAATTTATTCCAGCAGCGACCACGGTTGGGGTCGGATAGTTCCATTATACGCAGACAACCAGGAGCGCGACCATTCCCTCAGTTTACCCGCTCTAAGCCTCGACGGCAAGAGGGGGGTGGACCCACGCGACAATCGGGGCTAGCAGGCCCTAGTGAACCAGCAGTGTCAGGCCCACGGTTCCGCTCAACTGCTCATATTGACCTCACGAGGTCAAAGCGCCCGAAACGGGCTAGCAGTAGTCAACGACCGGATAGCGGGGATTCAGAACAAGAACCGGAGAGGAAACCGAAAGTGCGCGGACCCATGGATGCGTGGGTGGTCCCGCTACGGGACCAACCCACTGTTCCGGTCCGGCACCGGCCCCACACGCCGGATACTGCTGGCCTTTTCCGAGTGAGAGGCCTGACCGAACAGGAGTATAGTGTGATCAGAGGCTTGCTTACAGCTTGGATAGCAGAAATCCCGCGTGAAACATGGGAGGCACTCGAACAGAATTTCCCTCGAGTCTGTATGGAACTGTTGCGTATGTGGCCCAATCCCAACATGGACCCGGACGCAGGGGCTCCCCCGTTTCAAATGGGACAGTCTAAACCAGCTCGGCAGCCGAGCCCGGAGCCGATCCGTAGCCGCAGAGGGAGCCCACAGCGGGCCCCACCAATTGTAGATCTGGATTCATCTGATGACCAGGTGAGAGGTTCGCCGGTGGCGCAACCCCGCCGGCGCAAAGATGATATGCGGCGGTCTAGAACTCCATCAAGGGGCTACCAGTCCCCATCACCTGTGCGTAGAACGCCTAGCCCTAGGCGCTATTCACGGGACCGGGATTATCCTGCCTCTCGGCGAGAGCGGTCGCTACGACCACGTACCTCGGAGCAACGCGAACCATCTTCATACGAGAGTTTCAAACATCTGGGTGAATATCTGAAGGGCTTTAAAGGGGTTAAACCCTTTCAAGGGTCACAGAGTAACATCAAGTTTACTAGTTGGTTGGCGAATTTCGAAACCACGGTAAAGGTGCACGACGTGCCAGCTGGTATGAAGTATAGAATTTTGTGGACCTTACTTGACGACAAGGTCAAAGAGTCTATGACCCCCTGTCCACCGGATACTTTCGAGGACCTAGTGACTAGGATCCGACAATTGTATGAACCCCTGCCCGTTACTACGGAACAATATGCAGAGCAATTTTATAGTCGGATCCAGGAACCGCGCGAAAAGCCACATGACTATATGGCAGCGCTGCGCTTGCTAGCGGTGCAAGCGTTTCCGTTTGAGCCTGGTTTTGATCGGGAAAAGAAGGTAGTGGCTCAGTTCAAGAGAGGTTTGAAGGCGGACCTACGTTCTAGAATGGCGGCCCCTCTGGCCGACATTCAATTCTGGCCCCATGTGCGGGAGAACGACTTGATCACTCGGGCTCTCCATATTGTGGAGTCAGTACAGGTAGAACTGGACAAGGAACAGGCCGTTATGGTCTTTAGTGCCCAGAGTCAGGGACCACGAGGCTATAACGCCAACCAGGGGCGACCCCAACAGGACCAGCAGCGGCCTCAAGGGCAAAGCCAGAGTCAGAACCTGAATCGTAACCAGGGTTATCAACGGAACGACGAACGACCACCTCCACGCGCGCCTATGGGCAGGTGTTGGCAATGCGGTCAGGTCGGTCATAGGCAACAACAGTGCCCCGATTACCTGCAATACCTGAGTCAGAATGATCAGGGTCAACAGCAGGCTAGGGGTAATGTCCATCGACAGTACCGGGACAGAGGCCAGGAGGGTGACCCCCCTGCCCGGAGTCGCTACGACCAGAACCAACGGAATCAAGGACCAAGGAATCAGGACCAGCGTAACCAACAGGAGCCGCAACGGCAACAAGGCCAGCAGGACCAGAGGAATCAACGGCAACAGCCGATTAGACCCCGCTCTATTAGCCGGGGTTATGTAGGCCCACGTCGATATGAAGGTTTCCCGGAAACGGGAAACGAGAACGCGGGGCACGGGCAGTAGACCTGGCCCCGTGTCCCGCACCGACAAAGCCGTCTGGTAATATGGTCTGTGCGGTCCAAGCGTTTGTTGTTACTAATTCTAATTTTTCTAACCAGCCTGATAACGAACCTTATTGGAATCATGGTGGTCTCTGGAGTAGCGATTCGGAAAGTGAGGGCGAAGGAGGCGACCCCCCTCCCCCACAACAACAAGAACCCGTGTGCTTATATTTGAATAAAGATACGAATGACGATGTGAACCCATGGAAGTGCCCGTGTAAATCCTGTAAGCAGGTACGTCGTCGGGCGGAATGGTTCCCAGAAGAGGAAGTGGTCCTCGCAAATGGAGGGTTCCCAGATGGGGGTGACGTAGTCTATGATGGCGAAGGCAACCTTCGGCCATATAAATACTGGAACCGCTGGCGTAAAGAAGTGAAACCCTTCGGTGACGGAGGGGCCTCTCAACGGCCAGTCCCGTATAATAGGCGGTGGAAACGGGCACCGGGTACTGAATGGAATATGCTTAATACAGTACGCAAAGCCATGAAGTGGCAGGAGAACTCCGCAGCCATGGCGGCACAGACTCGTGCTAGGCAACCTGGCACGGGCACAGCTCGGAGGCAAAGAAAAACATCTACCTCGAAGGAGGTACAGACGGACCCTATTGAGGTTATCCAGCCTCTCCAACAATGGACACCAACTCGGACTGAGAATCAATCGGGAGCCGGGGCTAATCGCAAAAGCCCTGGGGAAAACCAGGCCCCTGTGAATGGGGAGCAAGCTAAAAGCCCTGGGGATAACCAACCCTCGGGTAATGGGCTTTCAGCAGTAAGCACTGGGGAAACCCCAACGTCAGAATTGGCTGTCACTACCCAGGTGGTGCCGGAAACCCCCACCTCTAACAAGGAACCGCCCAGTATTGTGATCACTGGGGCGTCTCCACCCAAGCGGCCGAGTTCTTTGAAACCTTGGTCAACAGCGAACAACCCTAGTCGGAGAGAGCTAACGGAAACGGACGTGTCGGATGATGAATCCGGTGCTTCGGGTCTCACACTGGCACCAGTTGAAGTTCATAGGTCTGGAGCTACTCCAGTAACACCTCTAAAATTGCGGAAGGACACTCAGGGTGAGTGGGAACCGGTAGAAAAAGGGAGGAAACATCCGAAAACACCGGTACAATCCGGTGTACCTACCCGGAATAGATTTGCCCTATTGGAAACTCCGGAGTACGCAGAAATTCGTCAAGGCTGGGCAACTGTCAATCAAGCTGTCGAACAAGCGCAAGTGGTCGCCCAGTCTATTGGCGAACAGATTCAACAATTGGCTGTTAATGTAATGTCCGTGACGGACCAGGTACGTCAGTCTACTCAAAGTTTTGAACAACTATTGGCTGAATTTGTTCAGAAGGATTATGAGCGGACCTTAGAACTTCAACAGCAGGGAACCCTCCGCGAACCAGACCAGCCTATCTGGTCGGAGGACCCACCGCAACCCCGCAAGGGCAGACGGGGAATTCGCCTAAACGACCCGAATGAGATCATTGTGCTGGATAGCACACCTATAGACGAGGAACCGGCACCTGTGGTGCAGGAAGAGACTTCCACCCATAGGGACGACGCTCCAGTACTACAACAGGACGAGGTCGTAACAACCTCTGGAGCACCCACTCCATCTGGAAACTCAGTTGAACGTGACACGACTACGGTAGGTCAGCAAGACGTAACTCCTACTGATCTGGGAGACAAGTATGGAATCTGGGATTTAGAGCAACAGCTTCGTGCTGCCCTTAGTCCAGCTCAACGAGTTGAGTTTAATTTAGATGTAGAAGCCACCGACACCGAGGATGATAGTGGGCAACCCACAGCGCAGAATAAGCACCTAAACAGAGCGGTTCTCTCTGTCCTGGATGGAACGTCCCCATTCTTTGTTTCGCAGTGTACTCATATTGCCTTGAAGAAAAGTCCGTATGTGATTGTGGAAGTTAGAGGCATCAAGACACTAGCCCTGCTGGATACAGGGGCCAACATCTGCCTGATGTCCAAACATTTCTTCGATCAACTCAATAGTAACAAACGGTTACATCTGGACGAGACGAAAGCTACGGAGGTGGCTACGGCTGCCGACGACCGGAGCCTAGCTATATTGGGTACCACTCGGATTGCCTTCAAATTGCATGGCGTTCAGTATGAATACACTTTTAACGTGACAAATAGTCTACAACAAGACTTTATTATTGGCTATGACTTTCAGGCAGACCATAATTGGGTGATTTTTCCTCACCAACACCTTCTTTTATGCGACAGGAAGAAGGTACCCTTGTTGACCCCAGGCGACCTGCAGGCCTTAGCTAATCGTTTCAGTATAGCGGTGTCCTGTACGGTATATTATTGTATGCGGGAAACATGCAAACTCCCTCCTAGATCGGAAGTTATGGTCCCGGTTCGTTGTTGGCTTGGTGGTGCCGTAAAGCCAGCCATCAACCAGGCAGTTGTGTTTGAACCATCCGAAGAAGTCCTGGAAGATTATGAAGTTTACCCAGTGCCTGGGGTCTTGGAAGTATCATCCCAGGTCAATTACATCAAGGTTTATAATCCCCTGGACCGAACGGCCCAATTGCCAAAGGGGCTACCCCTCGGCCAGGCGGAGCCGGTCACTACGGTCACGGAACGTCAAGGGTTTCGGTATGCTGCGGAGTTAGGTGTTAATTTTGCACAAGCGCATCCTCATCTGGCTAGCTGGGCGACCCATCCAGCCACCCGCTTAAACGAGAAAGAGTTACGTCACGCCCTCGAGGAGGTTGAACAATTGGAGCCGTACCACCCAGGTGACACGGTGCCTATGGTTAATAGCGTGGGTAATCCGATACCAGTTCCAAGGTGGGTCGACCCCACGGTGTGTGTCGCTGAGGCTGACCAGAGCTGGGGTTACGAGGAACCCCCGGCATTGACTGAGAAAGGCCTTCAAGCCTTTAATGATATGCACTATTCCGCAGACGAAATGACTTCCCAACCTATGCCATCCTTAGAGGAACGCCAACAATTTATTGATGAGAACGTAGATTTTGATTCTATGTTTCTTGATGATGAAGGTAAAGCGAAACTGCGGGATATATTGGTCGAATTTTATGATGTGGTTGCCAGACCGGGCAACCCGGGACGGACCAAAGTAGACCAACATGTGATTGATACCGGTAAGGAAGGGCCAGTAAAGGGTAGGTCTTATCGGTATAACCCCAAGGATAAAGCGGAAATTGAGAAGCATATACGGGCAATGTTGGATGAAGGGGTCTGCTCCCCTTCTACTAGTCCTTGGTCTTCCCCATGTATCTTGGTCGGCAAGAAGGACGGGACCACACGTTTAGTCATTGACTATCGACGGCTAAACAAAATTACGAAGAAGGATAATTATCCGTTACCCAAAATCGATGAAATCTTGGATCAACTCCAAGGGGCAGTGATTTTCTCGACTATCGATTTAGCGGCTGGGTACTGGCAGGTTGAGGTCTATCCAGAACACAGGGAGAAAACAGCCTTTGTATCCCATATGGGCCTTTTCCATATGAATGTCATGCCGTTCGGGTTGTGCAACGCTCCCGCAACATTTCAGCGTCTAATGGAAAAGGTTTTGACGGATTTACCGGTATATATTGACGATGTTTTGATTCCATCTACAGATCAAGATGCGCACTTAGCAATGATCAGGTCGACCCTGACTCGTCTGCGCGACAATGGACTGCGTATTAAACTTAAGAAATGTTGCTTTGCTCGTGAATCAGTGCCCTTCCTGGGTCACTATGTGGGCCGGAACGGCATTAGTGTGGACCCGGACAAGGTTAAGGCTGTGTCTCAGCTTAGACCACCAAAGGATGTGAAGGGCATTCGATCCTTTCTAGGAATGTGCGGTTACTACCGAAGGTTTGTGCTCAATTATGCTAAGGTAGCCGCCCCTCTAACGGACTTATTGAAGAAAGGTGTGCCGTTTGTTTGGTCGGAAGCTTGTCAACATGCATTCGAGGAGCTGAAACGGCATTTGACTCAAGCTCCAGTGTTAGCTTTTCCCGATTTTGACAAAACCTTTTATGTGTCATCTGATGCCAGTAAGCAGGGTTTTGGTGCTATTTTGGAGCAACAATTTTCGGTGCCACGTAGCGCCGATAAACCGAATGGACCACGGGTGCTACGTGAGCGACCAGTCGCCTATGCCAGTAGAACCTTGACCCAGGGTGAGAAAGGTTATTCCGCGACGGAGATGGAAGCGTTTGCAGCCTTATGGGGCTGTCAGAAATTCAGACATTATTTGTCCTGCAAGCAGTTTGTTCTCCGAACCGACCACCAAGCAGTCAGGGATCTATTGAATAATATCAAGGCTTTAGCCCAAGGTAAGCTTGCTAAATTTGCTCTTAGTATGTTAGAATTTGACTTTACGGTGGAATATCGGCCAGGGCGTGAGAATGTGGGCCCTGATTGTTTGTCCAGATTAGATCCAATTGATGAGCCTGAAGATAGCGAACATGAGGCAACAGCGGCTATGTATCCACCGGAAGTGTGCGCCTTGACGGCGGCACTCCCAGCGCCTCCTACTCTGCTTACATGGAAACGAGAACTTCGCGACGAAGAGGAATTTGCGGTTTTATTGGATTTCTTGGAACAGAAACGACTACCAGCTAACCGACAAGAAGCACAAGAGTTAAAGAAGTTGCGTTCTACATTTTTCATTAGAGACGGGGTGTTATATCGTTGGCACTTGAATAAACATGCAGAGCGTAGAGGGCTACCCTTTCCTACTGTGGTAGTGCCTAAGGTCCAGCGAGAGCAGCTCTTGCAGGAGGTTCACTCTGATTTCACGACGGGTGGTCATCGGGCCCACCAAAATGCAATGGCCAGCCTGGAAACAAAGTATTGGTGGCCTCGCATGTCCCAAGATCTAGAGGATTTTATTGCGCAGTGTAAGCCCTGTGCAAAATTTAATCAAGGGCCACGTAGACATCAGGCTACAATGCAGAATACGGTGGTGGTCCGTCGACCGTTAGACGTTGTGGCTATGGACGTGATGCACTTCACACAGAAGGAGACCAACAGAGGTAACACATGTGTATTGTGTATAGTGGACTACCTCACGCGTTACGCGGAGGCTTTTGCTATGCCCAATGAGCGGGCGGAAACTACTGCGTACTGGTATTTTAATGGCTTTGTAGCCCGGTGGGGCGTCCCTGCCCGGGTCTTGACAGATCAGGGACCGAATTTTATGTCCGTTTTCTTAAGAGCCTTGGTGGATGCTAGCGGCTCTGAGCGACTCAGAACTACTGCATATCACCCTCAAACGAACGGTGTAGTGGAACGCTTCAACCGGACAATACGTAGCCTGGTAGCCAAGTACGTGAATTGTTTTCAGTCCGATTGGGACGACTATCTACCGTGGGGATTGTCCATTTACAGAGCAACGATTCACAGTGCCACGAAGGAGACACCTCACTTCTTGATGACAGGTAGAGACTACCGATATCCACTGGATAATTTCTTTCAGCTTCCTGGAGAGGAAGGTACCACCCAGAATTATAGCGACGCACGCAGCCAGCTACTGGCCCGGATGAAGGAAGCTTGGCAGTTGGCGCATGAAGCTTTGCAAGAGGCAGCACTGGTTAACAAGGAAAGGTACGATTTGAAAGCTTCACCGGTTGAGTATAAGCCAGGTACCCTGGTTATGCTCAATATTGAGAACAAGAACGTACCTACAGGTTTGAGTAAGAAGTTACGGCCTAAATACGAGGGACCTTATCGGGTATTGGACAAGATTTCTGTAACGAATTATCGTATTGCTCGCACTAACGGGTTAAGTGACCCGGTGGTGGTTAACATCAATCGGTTGAAGCCTTTTCTGGACGCCCCAGTAAAATTGCCAGTCGTGACACTGTAGGCAACCTACAGTGTACGTATTATGCAGCATTAGTTTCTGTATTAGGCCTGGCGTAACACAAGGGCCCTTGGGATTGTATAGTAATATGTATTGAATGTTCTTTTAGGGAGCTCCTGTTGTTGTATTACCTAAGGTTTTATCTCTAACAATTGGTGTTTGCATTATTTGTGTTGCATAATCCCTTAGATAGGGTGGGGTTTAAATTTTTCTTTTATTGGGCCTCCTTTATGATTTATTATTTTCGGTGTAAAGTGGGGTTTTCTTTTCTACCTAATTTTGCTTTTTAATTTTTAACCTATGGCTGTAAAATCTAGTCATAGGTCTTCTTTCTCTCTTCTAATTACCCTAACAGGGGGATTTTCTCTCACTTTTACTTTAAAATTTACCTATGGGGGTTTTCTTTTAACTCTAAGGGATTGTCTTTTGTCGTAAATTGCTAAGGGGGCCCTATCATATCTGTTTCTACATATAGTGTATGCGTTAGTGTATACACTGGGTGTGTGCGTGTATGTATGGCTTTAATCTGTGTATATGTAGTGCTTCTTCTTTTCTCCCTTTACGTAGGCTAACTGTAGGTAGGTCACCCTCTTCTGTGTGTGTAGTTTCCCTTTTTTCTCTTTTTCCTATCACACTTATCATGCTTTCACCTTCTGTTAGTTTTTGCATTTTTTTTTCTGAGGTCTATTTTGGATTCTAATTGCTGCTTTGATGTTTGATTGAGTGATTTCAGTGGACGGGCGCATGAGCGCTGGGCGCAAACCAGGGGTCGCCCGTCGTCTGGAATTTATTGGGATGGCGTTTATTTTTGGGCCTTTCGTACAGAAATTGGTCGTGTGATGGTCACAATAAGGCTGCCTTGTTGTGCTCATCTGCCTGATCTACCGAAGATAGGGTCACTAGTTTAGGCCATTTGTTGCTTTGCCACATGTTAACCGTGTTGCTGCGTTTATAATTTCACATTTAATTTTGCGTGCGATTTGATCCAAGGCGTTACGATCATTATCTTATTCTGTTGGGAGAAGGGCAGAATGGCCCCACCATTTTTCGGAGTGGATAACCCGCCAACGGAATTGCGAGCGGCTACGCTGCGCATGCCGGTGAACCGTGCGGGAGAATTCATCGCTGGATTAGTACCGCCTGGACAGGAGAACAACGTCTTCTGCCCTTGTATCTGCGTCGCCATTTTTGCTCCTTCCGCCCTCCCATCGTGCTGGTTCCCGCCTCCCAATTGATCGTCAGAGCCCGGTTTGGAACCGTTTCTAAACCATTCCCCTATCCCCCTCAGTTACTACCAGCGACTGGTGTAACTTTGTGTAGTTAGCTCAACTTACCGCGACGGTGTAGTTGTAGCTTAAGTCCCCTTTTATATCACTGACGGCGGATGTAACATCTTTTACGGCGGAGGTATCAATGCGACGGCGGATGTATCATACCAACGGCGGATGTATCATACCAACGGCGGAGGTATCATATCATATCATATCACTTTATCAATCCATCATTCCAGCGGCGGTGTTATTTACTCTCATATACTATGCCATTTCAACTACCATCATTGCATTTTCTTGACTTGAATCTTAATTATTGACTACCTCTATTTGGACTATTATTCCTGATTTGCCTACCTCTATTTGGACTAATATCCCTGATTCGATTGCTCAATTATGAAGACGACCCTATGCTGACTTTTTCCAGAATTTTGATCCCCGATTGTGATTACCCGATGAAGACGATTTGCTCAATTTATGCCCTATTTCCCGATCTGTGCCATTCCAGCGATATAGACGCTTTACTGTATGTAGATCCATTCCCGATGAAGACGATTCCCAATTGGTGACTTTGAACTAGTTTCATTTTGCTTTAAATATAGATGTTTGCCTTTTTAATTTTTACGTCGTATATTTGTGGTATTCTTAACATTTAAAAACCTAATCTTTTTCCGAGCTTTATTCTAAACTTTAGAGTTTCTTTAATTACCTACTTACATTTTACCATTTTCCTGGAGCTTTATTTTACAAATTAACCAAAATTCTGTGTATTTTGTAGTGATTTTGACTGCGTTCTTTGCATAATATTGCCTTTTATATGTGATTCGCTGTATAGTTTTATATGCCTTGTTCGTATTTTGTCTGCTCTAATTATATAACCAAAGTTCTGTTCAAAAAGTTTTACTAAAACCAGGTTTCTTCTTTCTTTGAAGCTTTTATTTTCGTATTTTTAGTAACGGGTTTGATTGCGGATTTGCGTGTATTTTGACTAGTTTTATATAACCTGACGCAACATCAGAAGATGTGTGACGCACCAGCCATGTCCCTATTTGTACCCTTTACTGCCGCCACATTTTTATCAAAATTATTTTCATACCTATGTCTTTTAGTTGTCCCAACGGTTCCTGTCCATTTCGGTACCTGTTATTTGGTTTTTCTAAAAATTTTTTTCTGGTTAAATGTCAGTTTTGTTTCCCACTCCAGAGCGCCAAAGTAGTTCCCGAATTATATGCCCCTATCTTATTTTAAGGCCTGCAAGCGCGGTTGGGAGGATCTTCTCCAAAATTCTATTTTTAAGGGACTTTCTACTAATATTTTAACCAGTGTTTCGTGTTTTAGTAACTCTAAGACTCCATTTTAACCCCTCCTAATTTAATTTATTTTATTTTCATAAGTACCACGAGGGTACTTGGGGACTCTCCGTACCCTTTTGGTCCTTTTTATACATGCTTAAGCATGTTCGGGGTTACTTTGTAACTCCTTTAATTTAATTTAATACTTATATTTTACTTAAAGACTCCACTAACTTATCCCTACTTACACGCGAAACACTGGGATTAACTTCAATTCATTACCTATTCCCCTAAATTATTCTATTAATTATCTTTCGTCTTTCTAATTTTGCAGGAGATCCGCAGGGAACTGAGTTAGCGATGCGAGGCTAGGCCCCCCACCCACCCAGCCGGAGATGGCGCACTCTAAGTTTAGCGGGAGGCTACCTCCGTACCCTAGTTTGAAGAGACCCAGACGAAGCTGACATTTCGGTTCTTATTTTATTTCTTTGGTTTTTTCTGGCAATACAGGTACGAGATCCCCGCCGCTGCGGCTGGAGGATCATGGGTCGCCCATTCACGCACCTTCCCGTGGCATTACTATGGCAGTTCTCCATGCGTGTTTTTATGGCTGGTCTTCACTAGTCTTTTGACGCCATGTAATTTTTATTATGTTTCTTACTTAGTCAAGTTTAGTTTAGTTTTGTATTTTGGTACTTCTTGTTGTATTTTGATTTATGTGCTGAGACCCATTTACCAAAATTCAGTCAAAAATTTTCACTATTGGGTAAATTTCTTCCTTCTTTTTGGTTGATGTGTCCCTCGCAGGGGCTCGGGCGGTAAGCCCTGGGGAGATGTAATGTGTGAGTTGTGATGAGTAATGTTTTAGTGAGTTTATTTGAATGTGAGATTTTAGTAAAGTGCATATGTTTATGTATGTGTGTGTTTGTGATAGCGTAACGTATGTGTATTTTAGGCATGTGTGTTGGACTAGTTTTTGTTTGTCTGGGGGATGTCTGATTTTAGTTGTTTGTTTGATGTCTGTCTGGCTAGATGGCGCTGTCTGCCTTTCTTCTAGAAAGGCCTAGAAGTTTCCCCTTCTATGTCAACACTTTCGACCAATCAAAATTCACCAAGTCTCTCTCTCAACATCCTTTTCAAAAACTAGTCAGTCTGGTCTTTTTCTAACTTAGCGTGCGGTCGGTTTACTCTAGCTCTGCCTAGCCCTTTTATACGTGTTTATTTCCCTTTCACTGGCCTTTCACTGTAAGTTATTGATTTATTTTCCTTACTTCTTTTAGGCTCCGAGGCGACCTCGTGGGTCGACCTAAATTAATTAGTGGTATTCTACTGAGTTTTATTCCCTTTTTAAATTAGTTCTCTGATGTGGTTAATTACTTTAGAAAAGAGGGTTTTGTTACGTCATATCAAATAGTTTAGTTTAGCCGCGACGGCTTAGGAAATTACTCGTAAGATATTAGTTTTGTTGTAGGGCGCAAATAAATTGAGGGATTAATTCGTTTATGTAGATTGCTTTATTCGTGTCATGTTTTTGTGTAATTATTCTTAGAGCGTATGTTTGTGTGAAATTCTTCTGTTTTCGTAAACTGTATTGATGAATGTTTTATCGTCAAAATTTATTATGCTGTGTATTTTTCGGGAGTCTCTCCCTTGTCAGTTTCCTTATTAAATGTGGTCTCAGTAGCTGAGCCAATAGGGTATTTTAGTTAGGTTTTTATTAGATTTGTATAGTCGGTAGGTAGGACTCTGAGTTATTTTCCAAGTCTAGGTAGGCTAATTATTTACTGAGCGTGTATTTAATTTAATCAAAGTTTCTGTAGTAGTTGAATAGTTAGACAGACATTTGTCCCTTTGGTCAGTTCCTTTAGCCATTTGTTAGGTCTATTCAGTTCTTGGCGAGATCTGCCCAGGTCGACTGGAACATAAGTCTCCTCCAGGTTCGTCGTTTCCATACGCGCACAGTTTCCACCCGTAAAGTTTGGTTGTCCATACCCTTCCAACTTTACAGAACTTAGCTACAACTAATTATGTTCATCAGAATTACAGTACAGGATCAATTGTTATCCCAACTGCGATTCTAAGGGCAGCCATTTCAATTCAAATTTGAAATCTCTATTAAATTTTAATAAACAAACATTTTTCTATTTAATTTTGCTGCACCTATCTGTTGTAGTATTAAAGTTTAGTTGAAATTGCTCAAGTTTTTAGGAAAACCAAGAGAATCCGATTTTGCTGAAAACATGTAAAAAGGTTTTTGGGGCTCTGTCGTGGTCTCAGCAAACGAACATGCCTGTTTTTCGGCTCAACTATTCATTAGCACTTCATTGTAGGCAAACTGCAAGCTGGCAATAGAAACAACGAAAACCTGGACAGAAACACTGTCTTCAGATTAGTTTTCAGCGAACTCTGAATATACCTATACACTTTTCACGAAAATCGTAAAAAATCTTTGGTTGGTTCCCCATGAGTTGTAGTTTTACCCTGTTAACCCTTTAAAAGCTTAAACTTTAAAACTTTGCTGCAGATTGGTCAATAATTTGTTGAGATGGATACATGCTAAATTTCAGCAAAATCGGTTAAAAACTGCAAATTACACACAGGAATACGCCCGGATTGCCCTAATACAGGATGACGCTGCATGGAAGATGCCTAATGTATATTGTCAAAATGTCTATTAATGAGTAAATATCTTGTCTTATTTTATTTAACATTTTCCAAACGTTGGGAAGTTTTTAAAATTCTCAAATGGTGAAAACTTGGACATTGCTTAAGGTGCTGGTATCGCTTTGTGTAAATTTGATCCTATAGGCTTCAATTCTTTATGAAAGTGGATGAAACTTTCCAAATATACTATTTCGGTGCTCTTTAACATTCTGGGACCAGTCCCGCATTTTTAGGTGCAAAGATAAGAAATTTTTGGTTTTTGCCATTATTCTCTCAGTACATAGTCGACACACCGGATTGGTTGGTATGGCTGGATAGAGGGCACAGAAATGAACATTTTTGCTTTTACAACTTTTGAGCTATCTCTAGTGGTTAAGTCAGTATAAGCAAAAAACGATTTTTGGGGTCCAAAAATGGCCGTTTTCGAGAAAATCAGTTTTTTCAAAATTACTGCAAATCATATGGACAATTTTGGTTTATTCATACTCGATCGATACACAGTCTCATTGCACATTTTATCAATGCCTATTAGCCGGAGTTTGTTGCTCTAAGCTAGAGATTTGGCAGAAAAACGATTTTGGCAAAACTGCGATTATTTTGATTTGAACATCGATTTCTCAAAAACTACCCAATCGATTGGCGTGATTTTTGGCAGGATGAGAATTCGCACTATTGCGGAGGGACATTTTTCTTGGTTTGAGCTAAAACATCTCCAGTTGCGAAAAAACTCAATGCAAAGTTGCGAAATTTCGTATCACCGCACATTTAGTGGATTTTCTTGACCGTTAAGACCTGCTGAGCCAAATCCAAAAAAATGTCCCTCGGCCCACATGTCCTTTAGAGGTCCGCACAAGAAAAAATTTCGGCCGATTCCACAGTTTTGAGAAATCGATGTTCAAAAATTTTTGGTCTGTATTCTGCCTGTAAGATGTTAGTATGTCAGACAATGTTTGCTATTTTTTGCCAATTTTGCTAGTTTCGTACTCTTATGAGAATCTACATATTATAAGCTTTAAAATGATGTATAAAGCTCTTTCCAACTCGCAAAATTGCGAAAGTTATAGCGTTTCAAAATATACCCACAAAAGCACTGCATAAAGGGATACCAGCACCTTAAGGTGCTGGTTTCCTTTCGGGTATTATTGACTCATACGGCTTTAATCCTTTACGTAACTAGCTGAAACTTGCGAAATAACCTATTTTCGTGCTGTTTAACATTCTGGGACCAGTCCCGGATTTTAAGGCCAAAAGATAGTAAAGCTTTGGTTTTTGGCCTTAGGCTTCCAGTAGGTAGACCAGACACCGGATTGGCTGTTATGGCTGGAAAGAGGACACAAAAATGAACATTTTTGCTCTTACAACCTTTGAGCTATCTCCAGTGGTTAAATCACTATAAGCAAAAAACCATTTTGAGGGTCAAAAAATGGTCATTTTCGAGGAAATCAGTTTTTTCAAAATTACTGCCAAACCTTACGAACAATTTTTGTCCATTTATACTCAAACGATACAGCGTCCAAATGCACATTTTATGAATCCCTACTAGCCGGACTTTATTGTTTTGAGCTAGAGATTTGGCCGGAAAATCATTTTGGCAAAACTGCGGTTTTTTTGTTTTAAACATCGATTTCTCAAAAACTACTCAACAGACTCCGGAGATTTTCACCAGAATGGAAATTCGTACTATTGCGGAGGGACGTTTTTCTTGGTTTTGGCTAAAACGTTCCCAGTTTCGAGAAAATTAAGTACAAAGTTAGTGTCTCCGTAGATTTTGCGAATTTTCTTAAACGTTAAGTGACACTGAGCGAAACCCAAAAAACGTCCCTCGGCCCATATGTCCTCTGTATGATAGCGCAAAAAGAAATTTTGTCTGGTTCCGCATTTTTGAAAAATCGATGTTCGAAAATTTTTGGTCTGTATTTAGCCGTTATGTCAGAAAATGTTTGCTAATTTTTTGCTAATTTTGCAAATTTCGTAAGCTCATGTGAATGTCCTGATTATAAGCTTTAAAACGATGTATAAAGCTCTTTTTAACTCCCAAAATTGCGAAACCTATAGCGTTTTAAAAAATCACCACAAAAGCACTGCACAAAAGGATACCGCCACCTTAAGCAAAAATTATAATCTTTTTAACTCTTTTCACGTATGCAGAGAGTTAATTTTAACTCTCCCAGTTTTAACTCTTTTAACTCTTTTCGCGAATGCACAGAGTTAATTTTAACTCTGCCAGTTTTAACTCTTTTAACTCATTGATTTTTAACCCTGCAGAGTTAAAAGAGTTAAAAACAGACAGAGTTAAATTTAACCCTGCGCATTCATGAAAAGGGTTAAAAGAGTTAATTTTAACTCTACTCTACTCTACTCTACTCTACCCATTCGCGAAAAGGCCCTTAGATGGTTAGGATTTGAAGGTCTTGTTTAGTTTGCTAATGTGGGCACTATCGGGCATCATGTAGTGTCCTAGCTAGCTACAAATTAACAGTGTATCACTCAGCTAGTTAGCTGTTGAAACATTTTGCTAAAAGGTCTTAAGACACAAATGCTGTCTTTGCTTGTTGGTGGGCGGTGCAGGCAACAGCCCATCATATTGCACAAGTCCCCTTACGGCTCCCATCTTAGCTTAACCTCAAAAAAGGTCCCCGTTTGGAGGAAGCACCAAGAGCCAACCAGATTCCTAGTAAACACTTCCGCTTCCCCAAAGGGGTTCTCATTTTTGTCTGATCCTGTTTTGTTTTTGTCTTCAACGAACGGGCGAACATTCGCGCATACTTTCGGAACACAGTAACTCCATGGAAACAAAAGAGGAGATCTAGGGGCCTATTAAAGATTAAAATGTTCTGATTAAACGGATTAAAAATCAGCCGGATTAAAATTTTAATTTATATTTCTTTAATGCAGGATTAAACGAATTAAACGGATTAAAATTAACTCGTTTAATCCGACCATTTTTAATCCGCGGATTAAACGAGTTGATTTTAATCCATTTAATCCGCCATTAAAGAAACAGCGATTAAAAATTTTATATAATCCACCAACTATCCGTTTAATCCGCGTAGCTGCACGAGGATTAAAAGTTAGTTGAAAATGCAGGCGGAGGAGTAAACGGATTAAAATTAATCTTTAAAGAAACAGCGCTTAGCAGGGCGGATTAAAATTAACTCGTTGAATTTTTAATCTGGTGTGTGAATAGAGAAACCGGATTAGATTAGAATTTTAATCCTAGGTGCATTAAAGAAATAGGATTAAATTTAATCCGTTTAACTCGCTGGATTAAATTTTAATCTGTTTAATCCGAGGTGCTATTTCTTTAATGCGGATTAATTTTAATCTAATCCGTTTAATCTTTAAAGAAATAGGGCCTAGGTTACTTACTCTTCTTTGTCTTTATCAAGAGTGCATATATAACCTATGATGACATGTATGTATGTTTAGTGATGTGGATCGGATCGGATCGACCGATCCGGGGTCGGATCAGATCGGATCGGATCGACAAATTTTCGGATCGGCATGATTTTGCCGGATCGCCGATCCGGCAAATGAGGCAAATTCTGAAAATGTAACAATTTTTTACAAAATTGCAAAATTTTTTCGAAGAAATTTTCAAAATCTCCTGAATTTTGTTAAAATATGGAATTTTCTGTTGTTAATGTTTTTGTTTTATGTTCTCTCTCTGGATAAATAAATTTTTTATATGTGCATATAGAAAAGTAAAATATAAGTGCCCTCTAATATTTCCCGCTATTTAAATTTTGGACCGTCTGTTCCGCTTTTTAAATTCAGTACCGCTGACTGCTGAAAGTGACTTATTCGAATATAATTAAAAATTCTCAACTAATAGTTGTTGTCTTGTCTGAAAGTGGAAGGAAAGTTTTTCGCCCAAGTGTGTTTGTTCAGAAGTGGAAAGTCTGCAAAATCCGCCGGACGCACTTTAGTATATGCTATTGTACGACCAAAATGCCTTTTGAGCAAACCTCAACAGTATATTTTTGTTCTGCACTATGGACGCCCTTCTCTACTTTTGCTCTTCCTATCTTCAGCATTGGCTTAGTATGCTGCCACTGCTCGTTTTTTAGCAGGAGCGGGCCTGCTGCTTGCAAACTCAGCTATTTTAACTTCTTTTAATTCTGGGTTTATGTCTGCAAAAACTATCGTGACTTATGCTGTGATTTTTCGTCCAGTTCCCCAAAGTCAGATTTCCAATTGTGCTTATATTGGCACCCCCCCCCGCTGATTTTTGATTCCACAAAATTGCTGTCAAAGATGTCTTATTTATGCAAATTAGGTTACCAACATCGGCAAACAGTTCTTAGTTGGCAACTTGGCTGATTAGTTGCACCACAGTAATTCTCTCAACTAGCTTTAGTCTCTAAGTATGAAACTTTGTAAACATTAGAGCAGCGCTTGAAAATTGGAAAGCTTCATTAGGTTTTAGAAAACAATCCAGCGAATAATATCTGATAGTTAATACCTACAAAAGCAATATTAATTCATACTAATGTACCCAGGATTTTGACAGTAGGAACATCACTAAGCCCAATATCCTGTTCAAAATTAACAGCAAGATATTTCATATTGGTTTTTAGCACGCGGACCGATCAGAATTGACTTATAAACTTCCCGTTTAGACACAATCCCGAAGTTAGAATCAGACCATAAACTCGACTTTGAAGTGAAAAGCCAAATTTTATTTTGAAGCCGATACTAGTTATTATTATAAAACGGGACCACTTTGAAATGGCTACTTGGTGCGAAAGCCTATAACAATGCAATATTCAGCGGTAAGCATTGTGGTAAGTTTAGCGAAAATACTTTTGTTTTCAGAAACGGCGAGTTAGGTCTAGGTGTGGTGCAGAACGTTAACTTGAGTCCAACTGCTTCTGCGTCAAAATTCGGAATCATCTTTTAAATAAAATCAGCGCATTAGCATACCTCGTGCTCAGTTGCAGAACCATTCCCCCTTTTGGGAGCCTTCTTGTTTAGAATCGTCCTGAACTGGAGATTTAGAACAACCTGCATATCGGGATTGAAGCACGGATAATATTTAAAATTTAATATTAATTATTTAATCTATTAAAAGTATTTCTCTGAAATTTTACCACATTAAAAATTATGAGCTAGAACCAATTAATTAAAAGTGTACCAATTTCTCGAGTTCACTATTCATAGATGGAAGTGCTTGTGAATTTTGAGAACAGGGCGCATTTCTTTGATCTAGTTGTATTACAAAGGTTGTTCAGCTCGTCAAGATCTTTCGAGTCAAGACCCATAGCTCCATAACTGTTGGTGATGGAAAACATTTAAACCCGGAGAAATCTTGTTTTTGTGAATATGGGAATCGAGTGCATTTTGGGAAATGATTGTATCATTAAACGTGTTCAGATTGTCAAGAGCTTTTAAAGCCCGGTTCATACTTGTCTCTATGTCTCTGTCTCTAAGTCTCTGTCTCTGAGTCTCTGTCCTTTTGTCTCTACACTGATAGAGACAAGACGTTCATACTTAAAAGGACAAAAAGACAGAGACTAGGTCATGTGACAACTAATTCAAATTCTATTGGCCACTGGGTTAATCAAAAACGAGCAAAAAGTAGTTCAATCGAAAAATATGTTGCTATTGTTGTCCCATTAACAGCCGAAGTTCTATTATGTTGAAAATTGACTTTAAAATTAGTTATAAATGTAGTTACTTTTAAATATCCAACTTAACAGACATATCATGTGTTAGAATCTGCTATGTATTTTGATTGGCTGCCGCTTAAGGACAGGCAGAAAAGTTGAGCACTGTTCTACTTCGCTTAGAGACTCTTAAGGACAGCTTAGAGACAAAAGGACAAAAAGACAGAGACAGGTATGAACCGGCTAAAGACAGAGACATAGAGACAGAGACCTAGAGACAGAGACTCAGAGACAAGTATGAACCGGGCTTTAATGATAACCATATCGTGATCAATAAAGCATTTTAATTCCTGAAAAATCGAAAATTCCGAAAATTGGGTGCAGTTTGGTTCAAAAGGTTGTAACAAGTGCTAAAACATGCCGCAGCCGCAGAACCAGATCTATTTGATCACGAAAACTGTCTTCAATGTACATAAATTTTAGCAAACATTTGAATATTTTAGATTTTCCATAAATAAAATCCGGGATTCCGCGTTTTCCCAATTTTCCATGTCCTCTCCTTTTCGATATTATTAAATATTAATATTACGATGTTAAAACATATACATTGCTTGCTTATAAATATGACCAAAAGTACATAAACATAATAACTAAGAGTGTGACAAGCGTCACGCTCTTAGTTATTAGGCTTGGGACATGATCTGCACGATAACGGCTGACCCCCTACACAAATTAGACCCATCACTTCAAAGAAATTTGCACGCTATGTTTGTGTTCTAAAGCTCAAAAACACAACTAGTCAGTTGGTTCAATGTGCGTGTGTTGCGAGCTTTAGAACACAAACATAGCGTGCAAATTTCTTTGAAGTGATGGGTCTAATTTGTGTAAGGGGTCAGCCGTTATCGTGCAGATCATGTCCCACACCTAACTAGAGCACGACGCTTGTCACACTCTTAGTTATTATGTACTCTTGATACGACCAAAGTTGATTTTTTGGCCTTTCTTGTGCGCTGCTACGGTTAACGTTATGTTAAGAGTTTGCAAGTAAAAAATCATATGCGGAAGGGTAAACGGCATACGCGCAAAGTATATAATAAGATTTCGAAAACCGACTTGACCCATTTCTTTACTGACTGTGTATTTATTATCTATCACTCCAACGTAATACTAATGAGCACGTCAACATACGTGTAGCGACGATCGACGAATATTATTATTCTATGATACGGGCAAAAGAACAGCAAAACTTTAACAATGTTTCGGGGTTTGCAGGAAAAGAGCTTGAACACTGCACGTTGGCCTCTCGTTGGCCCAGAGTTGGACGCGGTTGCGGGTACCCGTGGGTATATATGTTTAGGCTGTTTTGGCCATAGTTTTTGGCCTTCACTGCATAGAGCATGACGCTTGTTATCGACTCTTATAAATCGACTCTAGGTCCTATATTTTGTACGCTTGGTGCTAGTGATTGACCTAACCACTTTTGAACCAAGTAGGTGCGGTGCAGGCGGAACCGAAAGTGAATGACAGGGGGCGGGTTTATATTAAAGCCTTGAAGTAGAACTCCCTCCCAATCACTAAAACTTTAGTCTAACCTTTATCAGTAATGTATTTCTGACTTGCACATCGCATTGACAATTTCCACAAACGCCTTCTGCTGGCAAAACGGCGGAATTACTGGGAACACTGAAAGCAATATATATATATATATATATATATATATATATATATATATATATATATATATATATATATATATATATATATATATATATATATATATATATATATATATATATATATATATATATATATATATATATATATATATATATATATATATATATATATATGTTAAATTACGGAGATTCCCCAAACTGTATTGGCCGTGTTTCTCATTGATTGAGTGTTACCAAGAGTACATAATAACTAAGAGTGTGACAAGCGTCACGCTCTTAGTTATCAAGCGAAAAACATCATCTGCACAATAACGGCTGACCCCCTACACAACTGAGTATGTGCACTTCAAATATTTTTGCCTGCTATGCCTACGTTATAAAGCTCAAAAACACAACTAGTCAGTTGGTTCAATGTGCGTCTGTAGCGAGCTTTAGAACGTAGGCATAGCGGGCAAAAATATTTGAAGTGCACATACTCAGTTGTGTAGGGGGTCAGCCGTTATTGTGCAGATGCTGTTTTTCGCTTGATAACTAAGATCGTGACGCTTGTCACACTCTTAGTTATTATGTACTCTTGTTGTTCCCAAGAGTACATAATATAAGAGTGTGCCACTACACTAGGCACACTCTATGTTATCAGAGCAAAAACTATGCTCTGCTCGCTAACGGCCCACCCACCCCCCCCCCCCCACGCAAATCGGTGTTACGTACGGTAGCTGATAAAAGTACAGAAAAACAGAGAAAATAGGAAGGAAAAACGAATAAATGGTAAAACAAAGGACACTGAATGATTGAGAGTATTGAGACTTGTTGAGCCAAATACAGAAAAATGTCACAAAAAAGAAAAAATGTCGCATATCATGGGACAAGAAGAAATTTTGGCTGATTCTTCAGTTTTGACAATTCGATGTTCAATAATTTTTGATCTATATTCAGCCTCTCCATGGCAGAAAGTTTTGCTATTTTTTGCTAATAGTTTTGCTATTTTTTGCTAATCTTGTTAGTTTCCTTATCTTATGTGAATGTATAGAATATTGGCTTTAAAACGATGTATAAAGCTCTTTCCAACTCCCAAAATTGCGGAAGTTATAGCGTTTCAGAAAAATGACCACAAAAGCACTGCAGAAAAGGATTCCTCCACCTCAAACAATACGATGCGGGCAAAGGGTATGAATCGTATCCTTGAAATTTATACATAGGAACTTAGATATATATGTGTTACTTACATACCATTTGTCTGTTGGTATTTTCAGGGTTATTTTTACTCTTTTCTTGAGCCCATCTGAACACTCACATCGACACCTCCTATCTTCATTTATATCCTGAAATATAGTCAGTATTCCGATACACTTTGAATACAGATCAGAATTTTCAAAATACTGCATTAAGTTTACT